>PQFF01000285.1:200279-223319 GCA_003547095.1 Diversispora epigaea | reverse complement strand
AATTTAATTTGACATTTCTGGTTAACTTTATTTAAGACACGATTTTCGAACAAGCAAGCATTCAACTTTAATAAAAAAGATATCATATAATAGCCCTTGATCAGGAGATTCTTTTAAAAAAAAGTTTGTGCAATTTAAATCATTCTTTGTGCCACAATTTACTTTTAAAATTTATTAATAAATTTGAAAAAAAACAACTGTCCGGATACTTTTGGCAGGTTGGTGTAGACAAAGATACTTCTGGCCAACTATGAACGCGGACATAAAGAGCTACGTGGAAACATGCGACATATGCCAGCGACAAGGAAAGCTCGTACGAACTGAAGAACTACGGCCGATAAAAGTGGGGCAAGCCTTTGACCGGATAGGAATAGATATCGTGGGACCACTGAAACTAACATCCACGAAGAAAAGATATATATTAGTGGCCACAGATTACTTTACAAAGTGGCCAGAGGCGAGAGCAATCGAAAAAGCCGATTCGATAACCGTCGCGTGGTTCCTGTACGACAAAATCATATGCCGCCACGGTTGCCCAAGAGAAATACTGTCTGACAGGGGAACGGTATTCGTCAGTCAAGTGGTAGCCAATTTGGTGGACATAATGGGAGCTCATCACAGACTCGCGTTCGCGTACCACCCGCAAAGTAACGGTTTAACGGAACGATTCAATCAAACATTATGCAGGGCTCTAGACAAGTGCACATCAGAAACAAGATACGACTGGGATGTATTAATACCTCCAGCCCTCTTTGCGTACCGAACGATCAAAAACAGGACAACGAAGCACGAGCCCTTCTACTTGCTCTATGGCCGAAGCCCCACTCTACCCATAGAACTCGACATCGTCACCTGGCCAGCCGCAGAGATCAATGAAGACCAATACGAGGATTTGGTCAACAGGAGAATCAGCGAGATCGTAGGAGAATTCGCCGACAACAAGATCAGGGCCACTGGAAATATAAGGAACGCCCAAGCAAGACAAAAGGGAGCCCACGATAAGAGAATTAGGGCAATGACGTACAAAACCGGCGATATGGTGCTAGAATACCGGTCTGACTTACAAAACGTCCACGGAGACAAGTTTCGAGATAGGTGGTCAGGTCCTTTCTTTATCCACCGAATTTTGGGAAATGGATCGTACATACTACGAACCATAAATGGAGAGATACTCAACAATCGCCCCGTACATGGAAACCGATTGAAACCTTATAAACAAAGAGACTTCATCACACGTGAGATGACAGGGCACAATAATGGAAATTGCTAGAAACCTCTACCAGACATGAAAAACCTGCATAAGAATTTTTTCCCCAACCCACCAAAACTCCAACATGAACTCCTTCCAAATCACCTTGAACTTCTACGAAAGCGTCCACAAAATACAAGAAGAACTGCAGTCGATACCTGGGACTCAGCTGATCATAGACCACACCGGGACATATTTAACGGCAGGGAATAGTGTAACAAGAATTGAGAGACCCCCGAATAACGATACCCTATTACTTTATGCGATGGACGCCATAACAGCCGTCGAAGAAGAATATGACCTCACAGAGGTCGTATCAGACCAAGACATAGAAGAACTAGCCTCCATAGCAACAAGCCCAAACAACAGAAACGGACAGAGGATGAACGCATACCGACGGCTTGGAAATTATATATCAGATGTGCAAATAGCACAAACGGCTGTCTCAGTAAAACGGAAGTTACAGGAAATCTCTTACCAAAACGGTCGACGCACGTACCAGATAGCTTTAAGGGTGAGGGCACTCTTCCAGAAAATCGGGACGCCCTATACGAAGAAGTTTTGCCATCTCTCCCCTGATTGGATCTACAAGTTGCCTAGTTCCGAATTTGAAAGGTTCCTGCAGCTGTGTGAGACCATAAGCTTACAAATAATAGAGGGAACAATGGATGTGGGACCGGAATTGTGGTCGCAGGAGCTCCCCTTTGAAGGAGGAAATGTCTGAGGTGGCACGAGGAATACGAAAATCACGGGGAATGATAGAGGATGATATGTGTCACTATTTGGATGAGTGCTATCCATCGCCAAGGATGACTGTTTATTCATCCTGGCACAAAAACGTGTTTTTTATAGATGACAAGGATGACGGTAAACAAGAAGAAGGTTTATAAAAATAGCTGCGGTGTGGAAGAAAAACAAGAGATTCCCTTTCGCCAAAAAAAGAACAAGAACCAAAAATAAAAATAATTTACTTGATATTTTTGAACAATATTAATTTTAGTTTTATGTTTACTTTAATATTTTGAACATTTTAATTTAGTTTTATTTTTACTTTTCATTTGTAATACTTTTAATAATAATAAATAATATTTTCGCGGGACTAGCGAAGCGATAAGATACGCTAAAGCAGTAATATATCGCTATTGTTATTCTCTTTTATTTCTTTTATATTTTTGTAATAATTTCAAACATAAATTTAGTGTAGCGGAATAACAAAAGTGATAAGATACGCCAAAGCAGTAATATATTGTTTTTGTTATATCCGATATTAAACTTTAATAAAATATAATAAACTATTTCTTTTATTTCTTGGCAAGTTACATCAAAAAGTCTACAATAGCTTTGGTAGTGTGCAAGTGTTAGTAAAGATACTTTTACTCCACTTACTCATCGTACCTTCAGATTTTACACGAGACTGTATTGTTGAGAGTGTTAGTAAGCAGGTTTAGATCGACTGATTGCCTGGTCTTACTGTGTTTCGTGATATTGCGCACCAGAGGAAGTGCGCCAGTGATAAATTGAATTATCGTGTGATCATCGTGAGCTCATTGAGACTGATTTGCGTAATTTTCCATATTGTTCTGCGCAGACCGCGACACTATATCGGAAATAAATATGCATCGTCACACAGAACCAAAACTAAATTTTCTTCAATAACGTAATGTCGTCTTCGTCGTCTTCGTCGTCTTTAGGTAACCAAATAATAAATAATGTTATAAATAAATAAGAATAATATAAAAAATTATAATAATATAAATAATTATAATAATATAAATAATGATATTATAATAATATGAATAATAATAATTAATAATATAAATAATAATAGGTTCTTCTCGTTCTAAAACTAAAATAAATACTGGAATAAATGGATATCTTATTTTATATAATTCTATTTCATGCGTTGGATGGAGTTACGTTCTTGGTTTAAGTTTATTAGAGTTAGTAAAGAATAATGGAAATTATACAATTATACATGATAAGGTTGGATGGATATTGACAATTGTACAAACTGGAGCTATTTTAGAGGTATTCCATGTAATTATTGGTATGTGATAAAAAAAAAAGGAATTGAGCACTTATTTTATCAATTTTTATAAATAATGAAATTAAGTGAATTTTTTTTTTTTTGATTTTTCAAAGGATTCGTGAAATCACCTCTTATGACAACCGTCTTTCAAGTTTCATCTCGACTCTTTATAGTATGGCTTGTACTTAACATTTTTCCCCAGGTAACAGAATATTTCTCTAACCATTATCCTTTTTTTTAAAAAAAAGAAAAAATGCAATGTTTAATATATTTTATATTCTTATAGGTACATTCACATTGGGCATTTACCACCATGACAATTGCGTGGTGTATTACTGAATGTCTTAGATACTCTTATTATGTATTTAATCTTGTCGGAAAACAACCTGGATGGTTATTGTGGTGCAGGTTTAGTATTTAATATAATTATTATAATTATTATAATTTATTTATTTGATAAATATATTTGATATAATTTATTATAATTTTTTTAGATATACATTTTTCTATATTCTTTATCCTCTTGGAGCAGGAAGTGAAGCAATGTTGGTTTATCAATCACTTCCTCACTCTAAACAACTCAATAATACTTATTATTGGCTTGAAGTTTTGATTCTCATTACTTATTTTCCTGGTAAGAGAAAAATAATTTTTAACAATTTTAATTAATTATTATTATTAATGATTTTTAATGATTTTTAATAATTATATAGGATTTTTCGTGATGTATACTCATATGATAAGTCAACGTAGAAAATATTTGGGTGGAAGTAAAGGCAAAGGAAAATCAAAGAAAATTGAATGAATGAAATTAATTATTAAATAAATAAATTTTGTTGTGAATTTTAATTATTCATGCACATTGACGTGTAATATAAAGTTTACAATAGATTTATTTTTTCATTCTACATACATGGTAATATTTTTGATAAATAATTTACCAAAATTTGCATACATGATAATATTTCTGATAAATAATTTACCAAAATTATTGGATAAAATTACAACAGTAAATAAAATAAAATAAATAATTAATTATTATTTAACAAAGGTAAAAGAACTTTATTCCAATTTGTATCCCATCGTTCCTTTTGAAATTCGGCTACGTGATTTCTCATTGATTCAAGTTTTGATAAATTGGTTGGATAATCAGTAAATAAATCCTGTAAAATTAATTAAAAATTAATAATTTAATTACTTAAAATAAATAATTAATAATTAATAATTATTAAAAAATTACTTACAATTAATTGTTGTGACAATTGTTCTTCATTTTTAAATATTAATCCATTTTTATTATGTTTTATTAATTCATCGAGACAATTAAATCCTATAGCAAGAACGGGTAAACCACATCCAAACATATCAACTACTTTCATTGGTAAATCCATTCCTGAAGATGATGTATGAAGACAAATTCCTAGATCTGCTGAACCTATAAAATATAATAATAATAATAAAAATAATAATAAATAATAAATAATAATATATAAATACGATTATTAAAATTAATATTAAATATTAAATATTAAAAAAATAATAATAATGTAAAAAATAATAATATAAAATAATAAAATAATAAAATAATAATAATATAATTAATAATTACCTAATAATAAAGGATAATCTTCAGCGATTAACCAAGTAGTAATAATCTTCACATTCTTGGTAGTCATCTTACTAATATCTTTTATATATTTATCTTTTAAAGGACCATTACCCGTGATAACAAAAAGTAATTTAGGAAATGATTGATTATTATTTTCAACATATTGATCATATATTTTAACCGCTTTTAATAATATTGAAAAATCTTCATCAACTGTCCAACTAGTACTACTAACTATTAATATTGGTCGATCCGTTCGATATTTAGCTGATGAAGTTGATGATGATTTTGTGGTTAATAATGTCGAAGATGATGAATCTGTTGTTGTTGATGGTGGAAGGAAATTGGAATCAAGTGTTTGTTCTGTTACTAATTTCTCTAAATTTACTCGTGTTAAAAACTATTTAAATTAATTAAATTAATTAAAATCAAAATTAATTAAATTAATTAAAATCAAAATTAATTAAAATAAAATAAAATTCATTAAAATTAAAATTAAAATTAAAATAAAATAAATTGAATAATAAACAAACCTCATGAATTTCTTCAATATCTAATCGTCTAAAATGTGTTGGTGGTCGATCATACAATGTAGAAACGGTTCCTCTAATATTAACGATATTAATAATAATTATTAAATATTGTTGTGGTTATTTAACAGAATTATAACAATATAAATAAATATAAATAAATATAAATATAAATAAATATAAATATAAATAAATATAAATATGAGTAAAATACTTACTGAACATCCCAATTATACATTAATTCTCGATGCATGGCTGCGGTGACTGTTAAATGTGCATGTGCTCGTCCTCCATATAGTTTTTCATACCTGAAAATTATAAAATGAATTAAATATAAAATAATCATAAATTTAAATGTGAGTTAGAATTTAATACAAATATACAAACCATTTTGCAAATTTAACCATAAAATTATCTTGTCCTAATCGAAGTCCAAGAACAGTGTATCCAAAATTATGCCAATCAATTATTAAATTTGTTTGTCGTAACCAACAAATAAACTGTACAATCATTAATATCGGTATTGATGGTGGATTCTAAAATAATAATATTTAATATTTAATCATTATTATTTAATATTTAATTTTTAATTATTTAATATTTAATTATTATTATTATTGTTTAATTTAATTTAATTTACCTGAACAAGAACGAAATCCGGACTATTAATTTTCATAATTAAATACCAATATAATTTCATTATTTGAATATATATTTTGATTGGAGCATATAAAATGAATAATAATTTAGAAGATCTATCCGAAATTCTCCATGGATGAGTTATATAATGGATTTTTATATTCGGATTAGATGAAATGGATTCAAGTGGTTTGGATCCTATAACAAAAATATTAATAGATGGATATTGATGAATATCGATAGAAATATTAATTAATTAAATTAAAAATAATAATAAATTAAATTAATTAATTAAATTAAAAATAATAATAAATTAAATTAGTTAATTAAAATTAAAAATACTAATAAATTAAATTAATTAATAATTTAAATACCGTCATATCCAACGAAATCAACTTTCCATCCGTTCTGTGCGAAACTCAAAGCATGATATTGCATTCGAGGCGATCTTCCAATATCTCCCATTACAACAATTGTCACATTTTTTTTTATTGGTTGTTGAACTCGAAGTAAACTTTTTTGTATGTAAAGACTAAATCCTCGAACAAACACCACTAAACATACTAAAACAATTAATAATTTTGTTTCTGATATTGAAAATTTTCCGCCTTCTTCGGTTATTTCTGTTATATACATTTCATTCTCGTTATCCTTCCGAGAAATTATGAGAAATAAAAAAAATAATTTTAGTCATTAATCGGTTAAATTAATTAAATGGAGGATTATTATTTTCTTATTGCTCAGGAATGTTTGCGTATATTATTTAACTTTTTTTCCTTCATAAGGCTATCGGACTGGTGCCAACAAAATACTTTACATCATTGTAATAATATAAATTTAAAATAAAGTTATTATTTTTTTTTTACTTACCATCGTCTGAATCATTATCATATTAACGTTTCGTTGTTAATGGGCATCTAAAAAAAATTTTCCGCCGATCGGTCAACTCGGTTTTTTTATATTTTTTGGTTATGCATGTATGCATGATGAAATCAGCAATCAGATTCAAATAGACTTTATTATTATTTACAAACGCGATAATATTTTATTTATTTTTATAGTCACGCGAAATATTTCATTGCCTATTTTATAATTTACCACGTTTGTTTTTTAATAATAATAAACTTGAAGTAATAGAATACTGTATATTGTTTACAAACGCAATAATATTTATTTTTTATAGTCACGCGAAATATTTCATAATTTACCACGTTTTTTTTATTTTTAATAATAAACTTGAAGTAATAGAATACTGTATATTGTTTACAAACGCAATAATATTTATTTTTATAGTCACGCGAAATATTTCATAATTTACCACGTTTTTATTTATTTTTAATAATAAACTTGAAGTAATAGAATACTGTATATTGTTTACAAACGCGATAATATTTATTTTTATAGTCACGCGAAATATTTCATAATTTACCACGTTTTTTTTTTATTTTTAATAATAAACTTGAAGTAATAGAATACTGTATATTGTTTATCGTTGATTGGTTAATATTTTTTTCTTGTTATTTTCTTGAAATTCGAAAGGCCAAGTATTTTTTTTTGTTCAAACAAGAACGTAATTTAAATTTATCTAATATTTTCGGTGGTGATTACTGTGCATTTTACAATTTGGTTTATTTTTTAAAATTCTATTTTAAACTTAAATTCCTAAATTTAGAGTGCGTTATTTATTCGAAAGGTAATAAATTTATATGTGTAGCATTTATTTTTTTAAAAAAATTTATTAAAATAATTAATGTAAAAAATAATACATTTACAGTATATATTGAGTAAATATGTTTTCAATATTAAAATATTTCCTATTAAATAACATAATAAACTTTGTTTGAATATTTAAATTTTTAAGAATATTATACCTTATTCAATTTATTTTCTCCTAAGATGATTTCAAGTACCAACGTTAAATGGATGTACGGAGATGGTTGATTGAAGGTTCTCCTCGTGTTTTATTGTTCGACCCTGGTTCTATTTCTGATAGGTTAGATTCTTGGAAAGCTGAATTATGGAATGTTACTGGAATTCCTTCTCCATTAATGCTTTCTTTTTATCTTTGGTAGTACCGATTCCATAGAAATAACAATTCGCAAGACTATATTGTCCATCACTATTTCCCCCTTCAGCTGACTTTATATACTATTGAAATTCTTTCTCATCATCATTTGCAGCTCCAATACCAAGAAGATAACAATAACCAAGTTTATTCTGTCCATCAGTATTTCCTTCTTCAGCTGATTTCAATACCTGTGAAATATTTTCTCTTCATCCTTGGTTTTTTTAATTTCATAGTAATTTCCAAGTGATGTCTGTACACGACTATTTCCTCCTTCAGCTGATTTCATGTACCACTGAAATGCTTCCTTTTCATCTTTGGTAGTTCCAACACCATTACGATAACAATCTCCAAGATTACATTGTTCCCCCTTTGGCTGATTTCATGTACCATTGAAATGCTTTCTTTTCACCTTTGATAATTCCGATTCCTTTATTATAACAATAACCAAGATTACACTGTGCCGTACGATTTTCTTCTTCAGCTGATTTCATGTACAACTGAAATGTTTTCTTTTCATCTTTTATTGTTTCAATTGCGATAACAATCTCCAAGATTATTCTGACCCACATGATTTCTTCTTTCAGCTGATTCCATGTATAACTCTTTTCATCTTTCGTAGTTCCAATACCATTACTATAACAATCTCTGAGATTACATTATCCCAAATGGTTTTCCCCCGACCGATTTCATGTACCACTCAAATGCTTTCTTTTCATCTTTTATGGTTCCAATACCATTACGATAACAATCTCTAAGATTGCACTTATACTGTCCTTGAATACTTCCCCCTTTAGATGATTTCATATAACACTGAAATGCTTTTTTTTCATCTTTGGTAGTTCCAATACTATGTTTATAGCAAATGCCAAGATTATTCGGTCCCAAATGGTTCCCCTTCAGCTGATTTCATGTATCACTGAATTGCTTTCTTTTCATATTTAGCAGTTCCAATATCATGTTGATATCCCCTTTAGCTGATTTCATGTACCCCTAAAATGCTTGCTTTTCATCTTTGATAGTTCCGATCCCTTTATTATATTATAACAATGACCAAGATTACACTGTGCCGTACGATTTTCTTCTTCAGCTGATTTCATGTACCACTGAAATGCTTTCCGATACCATTGCGATAACGATCTCCAAGATTATTCTGACCCACATGATCTCCTCCTTCAGCTGATTTCATATACCACTGAAATGCTTTCTTTTCATCTTTTATGGTTCCAATACCATTGCGATAACAATCTCCAAGATTATTCTGATCTACATGATCTCCTCCTTCAGCTGATTTCATGAACAACTGAAATGTTTTCTTTTCAATTTCATTTTCCATTTGTGTTGGATATTTTTTTGTTAAAATATTGATGTATAAATGTATAAATGTGCGAAGTGATTATAAAGAGTTAGGAAAAACTTATTATAGTAATGATATATGTATTGCAAATAGAAAAAATGAGATTATAAGTAATACAATTTTCGCAGAAACTAATTTCAATGGAAGTCTTTATAAAGGATTCATTGCACTTCATAAATATTGCGACGCGACACTGTCACGTGGAAGATCTAAAAATCCTTAGGATAATCTTAACCTAGACCCCGAGGTCCAGGATTTTATCCTATGTTTTCACATGATATTACCTTAATACATGGGATAGGTTAGGGTTTATCAGGGGTAGGTTTATTTATCACCATGTGTCACACCTTTCGAATATCGATTTTTATTAAATATCCTAGGGACTTAGAATTTTTTTACATGCGGAAACTATATTTGTCACCTAATATTCATCACACCCACTTTCATCATGTGAACTTCACACGTGAAATATTTTTGATCACCTGCCCTTACACGTGAAATATTTCTGATCACCTGCTTAACTATGGACCAATAAAATTTGAAATTCTTGGGTCTAGGATAATATCATGAACCGGGGGTCTAGGATAAGGACACTCAAATCCTTATCCTGTCACCCAGGCAGGCGTAGACTCTTATCCTGTGCGCCTCCGAATTTCATTGGCCCATAGTCTTGCAGGTGATCAGAATGATTTCACGTGCAAGTTTCATGTGACAAATGGTAGGTGACAAGCGTTGGGTGACAAATATGGTTTCCGCATGTAAAAAATTCGAAGCGTGTGACACACAGTGATGAACACACTACCCTGACAAATCCTAACCCTAACCCCGCGGTAACAGTACCCTGTACAATTGTATTTATCACGTGCTAGCTACTTTAAAAAAATTTATTTAAATAGGGTTACTAGATAAAAGCCTAGACCCGGGGTCTATATTTTTTCGCTTATAAAATTGATTACGGATCGTTTTTAAATTCATTATCTGCTAGACCAGTATTTTTATATTTTTTAACATGAACTACCATTATTTCATCAAATTAACTATTTATTTATTATTATATAACAGATGAGACGAAAACATTATTGATATGGTAAAGTTAATATTAAACTTATAAACATCTAAAATAAAATAAAAAAAGTTTATTTTTTTTTATTGTTATTATTAATAAGTATATTAATGTCCTATGAAAAATAAAAAAAAATGGTACATACATTCGGCACCTTTCTTTTTTTTCATTATTCAAGTCACCTAATATAAATTTTATCTTTATAATCAAAACAAGAATTCAGGGTCAGGGCATTTTATTAGCTTAACATTATGTATTTTATAATTCAAAAATACTAATACTATTGTTGTATTCTAGGATTGATTCCTTATTATATTCCATGATCTCTTGAATAATTGTAATTTCTTGCTAGATTTAAAGATAAATTATTTGAATCTGGTGTGTCATTGCTATTTATTGAATTATATTTTATCTAGATACTGAAATTTTAATTGTCAATGAAGCTTCAATATTTCAAAAGTGGTATTGAAAGGTTAATTGATAAAGAAAAATCCCAGTGCACTGCTTACATAAAATAAAATAATTAAATTGATTACAAAATTCCATCTGGAAAAATCGATGTTTTTTGCAGATGGAAACCATTTTTGATATTTTAGAATTTAATGAAGGTATTTTTACATCCTACCAATCAGCGGCTCAAAATGTCTACAAAATTACGAATTACTTTATAAGCAATAAGAATGAATTTTTTTACGTATCTGCTTAGGAGTCATCAGGAAGTTTTTTTAACCGTAAATTTACGCAAGAATTAAAAATTATACGATCCGTATAAATTGTGTAAATTTACGATACCCACGCAATTTTGCGTAATTCTTGCGTAAATTTACGGTTAAAAAAATTCCCTGATGGAACTTTTCATAGATTTCGTATTAATAAAATAAAATTATGAATTTCTTTTACATAAATTCCATATTGCGAAATCAAGAATTTTGCTTGTATATGATTTTTTTTCTGTTAGATAAAAAAAAGGTCATTCATTTTATGTACATACTTTGTTCGGTATTTTTTAGTGTCCATTTTTTGTTAATATAGAATGAACAAATAATGAAAATGAAAATTATAAAGTACGAATTTTAATTTTGTGCATTTTTAATTTTTCTTATTTGTTAGGGTAACTTATCTCTCTTTAATTACATTATCTATTTTATCACTATTATTACTATTATTTATTTATTGAATAGATTTATATTTTTCGTTTAATGCCGAGAAATCTTTAATTACATCAAGTGTCTTTGCCAAGCTTTGCTAAAAGATTAACACGGAATTTAAATTTTTTAAATTAAAAATATAACGTTAAATTCAATATAATTCAAAAAATAATAAATGGAAAGTTTTATGAAACCAATCATTTATCTATTTATTATTTCGATTTTGTACATTATCCAATTAACTTTTTCTTTGATGCAATAAGTCCATTTCACGCCAATAAATAAAATAAAAATAAAAATTAATATTTACCTTGGAACACTTTCCTTTAAATGTTACTTTCACTTAATAATACTTATGTTAATAAATAAGTTGTTGAAAATCAACCGCATAAAATAGGTTTCTTAATTATAAATGAAGTTCCCATGAACCATAATTTAAAGGTGTATTTTTCAAATAAAAGATAAAATAAATAAAAATCTAATTAGTCTTTTTAATTTTCTTAAATATCATCATCTCTATCCGAATTAATGCGTTCTTTGAATTCTTGGAAGTTTAATTTTGAATTTCTTTTCCCCAATCAATGCATTCTTGTGATTCTTTAGAATCAATATCATAAGCACTAACACTTGAAGTAGTTGGTTCATTAGTCATTAATAAATTAGGATCTATAAATTTAAAATTTAATAATTAATTATTTATTGAAATAAAATAATTAAAATCATGATAGAAATAATACCTTGAGATTTTTCAGATTTTATGTCTTCTAATTAATTACGTAATCCATGAAGAGTATGAATACTTCGAAAAATATAGCAAGTTTGTGGATGAGATATACTTGACGATAAAGATGATTCTTGTTTTTGAGATTTGATTGCTTTTTCTTGATTTTCATCTGCAATCTTAAATTGTTGTAGAATTTTATAATCGATATTATTAGCAAATTTGCCACGTTACATCCATTAATTCTTGAGAAGTTGGTTGTTCAGAAGGGTTAGCACTCCAACATTTATGCACCAGGTCCGAATAAAATTTTGGTATCCAATCTAACATAATATCAGGAATTTTTGGTCTTATACCATTACATATATTAATTATTAAACGGGTATGGTATCAATTGTATAATTATAATATTTTTGATAAATTGTTTGATATTCTTGGATGACCTTATCAATTTTAACATTCCCACTAGACCAAGTTCCGAACTCTCGAATAAATTGTTCTTTAGTACAAAATTTACACTTTCCATAGAAGATCATCATCACAATATTTCTTTTTAATTGAAGAAATATTCGTTATTCAATATTTTTTTTATTCAAATTATAAGTTGAAAATAAGTTGTAAATTACTTTATTATTATGCGCTGCGTTTACTCAGATACTCCGATATTTAATACTACATGATGTCATTAACCCACATAAAAACAAAAATATTGTCAAATTTACCCTTTTTTTTGATGATGTTAGCTTCTACAAGATTCAAACAAATAACAACATGAGAAATATAAATTATAAATAGAACAGGTTACAATATATTCTATTGTCATGTCAAAAGAATTAATTGTTCAAGTTTATTGAGATCTATTAAGAAACTTTCTGATTAAACATAACAGTAATAAATAATAACAATAACCACATAAACGTGACCATTAAATAATGAAATATTCAACTGTTAAAGTAGTATGTTACATACCAGTTTTCTTATGAATTGGATTATTATTTCAAGTTGACCTTGAATAAGATTCATCTTGATAGAAGCGGGATTTTCAAATGCAATTTTTCTCAGAGTTGACAATCACCCTCCCTTGGGAATAATTAATGATGGAATGTAAGAAAGCATTTTATAAGTTGTGTATTTTTTTAAAATTATAAAGATTTAATTTTTCTGATGGCATTAGTTGGAGATTTAAGTCTGTTTGTCAGTGGTAAATTGAATACACAAAACTATTATTATTATTATTATTACTATTTGTCAATTTGATTTTTTTCTTTTACTAGAATTTACAATTAATGATTTTCCTTCTTATTTGACATCTTTTTTTTGGATTTTCTTGGTTTAGGTGATGCTGAAGATATAATTTTATTAGGTTTATATATATAATATATAATATATAATTTTTAATCAAATTATTTTGGAATTTTTTGTTGCCAATAATATAATTGTATACCTGGTAATTCTCATGCACCGTAATCACTATCTGATGGATTGTAATCCTCATCCTCACCATCGTTTGGAATTCCATCACTTTCATATTGTTTAATTTACCTTTGTACTTATTTTTGCCTGTTATTAAATAATAACAACAATATTAATAATTATTATTATTTGAATTTTCTTCACGGGATGAGAATAGATTTATGTAACTACTTGAACCCGCATGTAAAGATCCATCGATAGGTGATGACCTCTCCATAAGTATACCTTGGTCATTAAGGTCATCGGTGAGAAATTTGTTTGGCCGAAAATCCATAATAGAAGTAGGAATTTGTACCCAATTCCTGATGCATTACATAAAATAAAAAATAGATTTATTTTTTAACTATTAATCACTACAACATATGAAATAATAAAAGGCAAAGCGAAAGGATAATTACAAAGAAGGAAATTATTAAGATTAATTTCTTTGAATGAATTTTTAAAAGCATATCCCTTTGAAATTATTTTCTATTAATAATAAGATCCTCAGTATCCTACATATCTAATACATAGTAAAAACTATATTTATTAAGAAAATATTGTTTTTTTTGAATAAAAATACAATAATTTTCAATCTCTATAACATATAAAGTTTAACCTAATAAAAGCAAGAAAAATATAGACCAGTACTCAAATAATGTTGAGATTATTCTGAGAGAATATCCAAATCAAATATTAACATATAAAATGAAGAATTTGAAACATATAATTTTGGCTGGAATTATGGAATTAAAACTTCCACCTTATGATTATAAAAAATGTGCAAATAAATTGTCATTTTTCAAAAATCCCCAACTGATGTTGCATATTGAGATGTACCAGACCAGATAGATTTTATTTTTTGATGAAATAATAAAATAAAATCATTAATCTCTGACCAACAATTGTGATTACACTGGTTGAATGAAGAAAAATATGCAAAATTTTTGGCACAAATAGGCAAGGAGATTTGTGGATAATATGCAAATAGGTAAGAAGATATGATAAGCAGGGAAATTTGCACTGGTTGAATGATCATTTGACATGTGTCAATATCAGCCTGGTGAAAGAAATTCCTATTTTGAACTAACAAACAAAAGCAAAACCAAGTTGAAAAGTTAAAGTAAGATAAAGATTGAATTAATGTGAATTAATGCGAATGGGCAATAAATTAAAAAATATTTAATAAGCTTAAAACTTTGATTAAGAATTTAAATACTTACTCTCTGCAGACATGACATGAAATTAAATTATAATTAATTAGAGAAATGAAATAAATTAGTTTTGAATTTGATTTTATTGATTATGAATTTAAATACTCACGGCCTTAATTATAATGTATGTTCATACAATTTATTAATAGATGTTGAAATAGAAATTTTCGTTTTAATGATTATAAATTTGAATACAAACCCTCTATAATCATGCAATAATAAACTATAGAAGTTTTATTTAATATTGAATTAATATAGTGATCTTTAGTTTTTAAAAATTATAATAAATCTAAGGTACTTACTTCCTGTAAATATAAATTATAGATAATTGATTAAAGAAATATTATTAAATATTATTGAAGTTGAGTTAGCTTGAAATTTTGATCGTGTGTGATTATAAATTTCAATACTTACGCCCTGCAGAAACAATATAAGTAATATTATTTGAATTGAATTAACTTCAAATTTTTATTTCGGATTTAAAGCAACTTACTCTATTGTTCAACAATTATTTTTGTTTAAAATATAAACAATTTTAGCAGAGAATGTGTAAAATAATTCAATTATGAAATATTTGAAATACTCGAATTATTTTCGGAATACTTGAATTATCAATACCTTTAAATATATTGATTAATAATTAAAAATCAATAATTAAAAAGTTATATTAAAAAAAAAATACCTGTGATTTCCAGATTTTCTAAATCAGGTAGAGTTTGATCTTTAATGTTTTCGATAGAAACTTGTGAAACTTCTAATTGAATAAATTGAATATTTTCATTAAAATATTTCAATTATGAAAGAAATGGCAACCAGGAAACAACTTTTTCTGATCGAGCACTTTAATATTTAATATATGTAATGGAGTAAGACCAAGAATTCCTGGTAATATGTTAGATTGGATTTCAAAATTATAAAAGTTCATCGCCAATGAATGAATTGTATGATGTATTATTAAATTTACTGTTATCATAACATTCTACAACAATTCAAGATTACAGATGAAAATCAATAAATCTCAAAAACAAGAATCATCTCTATCGTCAAGTATATCTCACAATTTGTTATATTAGCCGAAGTATTCATACTCTTCACGGATTGCATAGTTCATTAGAATATATAAATCGGGAAAATCTCAAGAATCTAAAGAATGCATTAATTTAGATAACGAAGATAAGAAAATTAAAAAAGCCTAATTCATTTATTTTTTATAATCAAATATAACTGTTTTTAGTTTGTATTTTTTATTTATTATTAAAGATATCAAAGAAAACTTATTTAATTGCCAATTCGCGAAAAAAAAATGAGAATTTAATATAAAATTTATATATAAATTTATCATAATTCACCATTTTTTTCTACCTTTTTATAAAAAAAATTATTTATATATATAAGAAATCTCCAATATCAAAATTAATATTACTTTTATTATTGTTCACGGGAAATAAATATTTTAATACTTTAATAATTTTCTAATTAAGATATTCCCAAATATCATTGTCATTTATTCGCGAATTTTCAATTAAAGATTTATAATATGTGACTTACCAACAAATTTATTATAAAACTAATTACAACTATCGGATACAATCTTTGCAACCTTTATAACTTTACAACCTTACAACTATTACAACATTATAAATAGTACAGCCATTACAACTATTGCAACTATTGCATATATTTTTGTAATTATGGCCAAAAAAAGAAATGTCAAGTTTACACCCACCTTAATATGTGTATACGAAAAATTTTTAAAATGTTAAATAAGTTTTCTTTAATAATAAATGAAATTCTCATGAAACCAACATAATAAAAATCTATTTTAAAAATCTACTCCTTATTATAAACCAAAAAACAAAACAAAACAATATTAATATTTAAAGATTTTTTAAATATAAAATAGAATATAGTATATAAATAAATAAAATAGATAAAAATCTAATTTAATCTTTTTTTATTTTCTTAAGTGTAATATTATCTTCGTTATCTAAATTAATGCATTCTTTGGATTCTCGAGAATTACATTCTGAAGTTGAGATATCAGAGAATGGTCTTTTTTTTGCTCGATTTTGAATTTCTTTTTTCCAATCAATGCATTCTTGAGATTCTTTAGAATCAATATCATACGTAATAACACTTGAAGTAGTTGATTTATTAGTCATTAATAAATTAGGATCTATAAATTTAAAATTCAATAAATGATTATTTATTAAAATAAAATAATTAAAATCTTGATAAAAAGAATAAAAAGACTACCTTGAGATTTTCCCGATTTTATATCTTCTAATGAATTATGCAATCCGTGAAGAGTATGAATACTTCGGCTAATATAACAAGATTGTGGATGAGATATACTTGATGATAGGAATGATTCTTGTTTTTGAGATTTGATCGTTTTTTCTTGATTTTCTTCTGCAATCTTAAATTGCTTTATTTTATTATTATGTAATCTGACATCTAAATATAATACATGACATAATTCTTCGGCAGTTGGTCGTTCAGAAGGGTTATCACTCCAACATTTATGCATTAAGTCCAAATACAATTTTGGAATCCAATTTATCATAATATCAGGAATCTCCTGTCTTATTCCATTACATATATCAATCATTAAACGGGTATCGTGTGCTCGATCATAAAATGGTTGTTTTCCGGTAGCCATTTCATACATAATTCCACCAAAACTATAAATATCTCCCTTTTTTGTGAATTCATTTCCTCGTAGAACTTCAGGTGGGATATATGGAATTGATCCATAAATATTATCATTTTTGTTATCAGATTTTAATATTAAATCATTAGCTAAACGACATAAACCTAAGTCCGCTATTAATGCACGATTTGAATGAGTTGAATAATGTTTTACCAAAATATTTCCACAATGTAGGTCGCGATGAACTAAGTTTTTAAAATGTAAGCTATAAAGACCATGTGCTATATTGTCTAGTAAATCTATTTTTGTTTTCCACCGTAAATTCGAAAAACTTCTTGTTATAAATTTGTGCAAGTTATCATCATGTAATTCCATAACAATAATGTATTTTTGGCTAGAGGGATTTTTCGAAATTCCAATACATTTCGTGATGAAATACAAACCATTCACAATAATTAGATTCTTAACCTGAAATATAATAAAAAATAATAATTTAATTGTGTAAAATGTTTTCAATGATAAAAGTTTAAAATAATTTATAATCTAATTAAAAGTAACATACCTCTTTAAGAAATTTAGATATATCATGCCTAGAATCATTTATTTCTTTCAAAGCAACTTTACTACCTACATAAGAATATTCCCAATCCTGTTTATTAAAATCCCAATCCTTTTTAATACCATTTTTTAATATAGCAGAATACACAGATCCATATCCACCATCTGCTATATATTTGATATCTCGGAAGTTTTCATAAGGTATCCATATTAATTTTAACTCATATTCATATCCTTGATGATTTATTTGGGATTCTTGGATAACCTTATCAATCCCAACGTTCCCAGTAGACCAAGTTCCGAACTCTCGACTAAAATGTTCTTTAGTACATGAATTACACTTACCATACGTGTTATAAAAGATGTTAAAGTAATAATTATAATTGTAAGAGTGACCAGCTTTACAATACACTATTTCCTTTTCTTGAGACATGGAAAATAAAGAAATATGCGCTATTTAATATTATTTTTTGTGGCAGAAAGTAAGTTGTATTTTCTAAATTACTTTATCAGTTATTATGTTCTTAGTCCGATATGCCTTTATAAATACGCGCTTACTCCGGTACTCCGATATTTAAGTAATACTACATGACATGATGTCATTGATCCTTCTAGAACGTCTTTATAAATTTTCCTTTTATGATGTTAGCTTCATAGGATTGTTCTCAAATTCTAAGTAAATAATAACAGGAGAAAATATTAATCAAACAGAACAGGCAATATATTCTATTGTCATGCAAAAATTAGTTATTCAAGTTTAACACAAAGAAATTACCTTTCTAAGGGAGAGAAAATGTGAATCTTTAACTCAATTGATTTCCATTTTCTTAATATTTATTTAATAATATATTTTCTCCTTATTTGATATAAGTATTTACATAAAATGTGACAACAATAACATGTCCATGTCCTTTCATTGTATAAACAAGATGGTTCGGGTATTTACATATTTATTTGTAAAACGCCACGGGTATAAATATTAGATCATAATTTTTATTTATTCGATATTTATTATTATTATATGTTTTTTACATTTTTATATATCGCATATATGACATTTGTTTCACAAAAAAATGGATCATCAGGAAATTCTCTCCGTAATATTACGGAATTTCTACACGGACGTTTTGACTTTAAATCTAAATATCTCGGCGGATATCAATGCTACATGGATAAAACACATATTATCTTGTAGTATTGAACTAGGGATTTCAATCAGTAATAGAAACACCTTAATATAAAATTGCTCTCTGTCTCACAAATCGCGATCAAAGTCAAAAAAACGACGAAAAATTTCGCGGTAAAAAATTCCGTAATTTCTCCGTGGATATAACTATTTAAAAAGGAAATCAAGTTTACACCTGATATGTATTCTAAATTAAATATACTTGTTAATAAAAATTATAAATGA
Organism: Diversispora epigaea; assembly: GCA_003547095.1. Lineage (NCBI taxonomy): Eukaryota > Fungi > Glomeromycota > Glomeromycetes > Diversisporales > Diversisporaceae > Diversispora > Diversispora epigaea. The sequence goes on along the minus strand of PQFF01000285.1, from coordinate 203,621 downwards.
AACTCCCGTGAAACCATAATAAAAATATAATTTTAAAATTGACTAATGCAATAAAACAATAAACTAAAAACAAATTATAAGTGTACCCCTTGGAACCATAGTAAAAGAAAAGCGTGCATTTAAAAAGTTAGTGCACATATAGAGAGCAAAATATATAGCCGTGCATTTAGGAAGTTTATATAGTACGTGCATTTATCTCCGCATTTATATTAAAATTTTAACTTCATAAGTATTGATACTTAAAATAATTGGTTCATTCGACTTTGATCTATAAATTTAAAATTTAGTAATTATTTATTTATTAAAATCATGATAAAAAAATATTACCTTGAGATTTTCCCGATTTTATATCTTCTAAATGAAGAGTATTAAATGCATCGATGAGTCTTTTTTTTGAGATGTGATTGTTTTTCTTAGTTCTCATCCATAATCTTAAACTGTTGTAGACTGTTATCATATGTTTTAAAACCAATATAATATGTCAATTTTATTATACAATGCAGCATATAATTCTAAACTAGTTGTCATTAGAAGGAAATATTGGTTCATCAAGTCTAAATAACAGTGTGTATCCTATTTAACATAATATCTGATATCCTTGGTCTTTCTTATACTCTACTGTTACATATGTCGATTATTAAATGATTATTAAGTGCTTGGTCGAAAATAGTTGTTTTCCAGTTGCAATTTCATACAAAAACTACAAATATTACAAATATTTCCGCATAATATTTCAGGTAAATTGACCATTAATATTGTCTTTTTTTAAATATTAAATCATTTTCTAAACTGTACAATACATTCTATGTCAAAAATAATTGCTTATAAAATAAATTTGTTATTTTTTTCAGATGCACATGAGTGACATCAGGAAATTTTTTTAACCGTAAATTTGCGTGGGTGTAAAAATTTACGTAATTTATACGGATCGTATAATTTTTCGCAAAATTTTACGTAAATTTTAAAATTTACGAAAATAAATTGCGCAATTTTACGAAAAATTTTAGAATCCGTAAATTACGACACCCACGCAAATTTACGCAATTTTTCGTAATTCTTACGTAAATTTACGGTTAAAAAAATTCCCTGATGCATATTAAGATGTAAACTTGCATTTCCTTTTTTATGATGTCACTCCGCGAAATCTTCAAAATAATCAACGCATAAAGATAAATAAAACCATGGTTTCAACATCACATGAATTACATCTTGTATAACTATTTCAACGCAAAATAAAATTTACCAACCCAATTATTTTATTTTATGCGGTTAGGGTCTGAGCAATCTTCAACAACTCAATAATATTAATATTACGTTAAAATAGGGTAATATATTATTAATATTTTTTTGAATTGATAAACAAGTGAAGAGTAGCATAAGTGTTCCAAGTTTTTGCTTTTGCTCTTATTTTTTATTATTTATAAATTAAGAAAATAGATTACAATTTATTTATTGTAATTTATTTATTTAGTCAACTGCAACTGCATTTGAATTTAAGAAATCAAAAATAGATTTCTACTTAGGATAACATGTGGTCTTCATAACTTACAAACTCAAAATTTAGTTCATCGCGACCTACATAGTGGAGATATTTTGACAAAAAAATATAATCCATTCGTTGCATCATCAATAATAGACTTAGGTTTATGTAGGTTAGCTGATGATTTAATAACAAAAGTAATAATATTTATGGATCAATTCCATATTTCCCACTTGAAGTTCTACAAGGAAATTAATTCACAAAAAATGGAGATATTTATAGTTTTGGTGGAATTATGTATGAAATGGCTATTGGAAAACCATTTTATGATCGAGCACATGATACTCTTTTATTAATCGATATATGTAATGGTTTAAGACCAAAAATTCCTGAGATTATGTTAAATTGGCCAAAGTGGTATTCAGATTTGACGTATCAATGCTGGAGTGGTGACTTTTCTAAACGTCCAAATTAAGTGATGCATTATTTAATTTATGTAACAGTTCCAGTTTTAATTATTATTGTATAAGTATATATAATGTCCTGCAACAGTTTATAATTTCAGATGAAAATCGAGAAAAAGCAATCAAATCTCAAGAACATGAATCATCTCTATCATCATACTCTTCATGGATTGCATAATTATAAAATCTGGAAAATCTCAAGGTATTACCTTTATCATGATTTTAATTATTTTATTTTAATAAATAATCATTTATTGAATTTAGATTTATAGATCCTAATTTATTAATGCCTAACGAACCAACTACTTCAAGTGTTAGTACTTATGATATTGATTCTAAAGAAACACAAGAATGTATTGATTGGGAAAAAGAAATTCAAAATAAGTCTGTAAAGAGACCATTCTCTGATATCTCAACTTTAGACTGTAATTCTCGAAAATCCAAAGAATGCATTAATTTAAATAACGAAGAAAATATTACATTTAAGAAATTAAAAAAAGATTAGATTAGATTTTCATTTATTTTATTTATACAATATACTATTCTTATAAATTATTTTTATATATAAAAAATAATCAAATGTTAGCATAATATTATTTTAAATTATATTTTAATTATGATTTCACGGAAATATTTATTATTATTAAAGAAAACTTATTTAACATTTTAAAATTTTTTCATATACACATATTAAGATGTAAACTTGTGAGATTATATAACTTTCTTTCTGAATAATTGACGATGTCATGTCACTCGCGAAATCATATCTTTAAAATTACCAACACATAATATAAATAAACAATGGTTTCCAAACCAATTACTCCAATTACTATTCTGTTTTACACAGTTATGTTTGAACAATTTTCAACGGCTCAATAATACTTACGTTAAATAGGGTAAAATAAAATATATTATTAAATAAAATATTAATAAATAAGTATTTAAAGGTACCTAAGTGTTCTATGGCAAGTAGTTGTTTGCTTTTGTTTTTGTTTTTTTGTTTAGAAATTAAGAAAATAAATATAAATTGACAAATAAGGTATATACTTTCTAATTAGAATAAATATTTTTTTTTAAATCTTTGGTTAACACAAAGATTCAAAGTAATCTATATTTTAAAAAGTTATAAATTTATTTTCATGTATCAAACTTGAATAATTAATATGGAAACTAACATTTTGACAATATTTCTATAAAGACATTCTAGAAATTTATGTGGATCGATAACATAATTCCATGGTGTATTGGAGTAACACACACGCATTAATACAACTTATTTTCTACCACAAAAAAAAATATTCAATAATACATATTTCTTCATTTTCCATGTCTCAAGAAAAGGGAATATTTTATTGTCCGGCTGGCCACTCTTACAATAATTATTCTCACCTCTTTCAT
>PQFF01000285.1:165725-194602 GCA_003547095.1 Diversispora epigaea | reverse complement strand
GCAGGTGTAATTCATGTACTAATGAAAATTTTAGTCGAGAGTTTGGAACTTGGTCTAGTGGGAACGTTGAAATTGATAAGGCTATCCAAAAATCTCAAAAAAATCATCAAGAATATTATGGAAATAGTTTACAATGGATACCCTACAACAATTTTCGAGATATAAAGCACATAGCAGATGGTGGATATGGATCTGTGTGTTCTGCTATATTAAAAAATGGTATTAAAAAGGATTGGGATTTTAATAAACAGGATTGGGAATATTCTTATGTAGGTAGTAAAGTTGCTTTGAAAGAAATAAATGATTCTAGGCATGATATATCTAAATTTCTTAAAGAGGTATGTTACTTTTAATTAGATTATAAATTATTTTAAACTTTTATCATTGAAAACATTTTACACAATTAAATTATTATTTTTTATTATATTTCAGGTTAAGAATCTAATTATTGTGAATAATATCCATTTTATAACAAGATGTTTTGGAATATCAAAAAATCCCTCTAGCCAAAACTACATTATTGTTATGGAATTACTTGATAGTAACTTACATGAATTTATAACAAAAAATTTTTTGAATTTAACGTGGAAATTAAAAATGTATTTACTACGTGGGATAGAATTTGGTCTTAATTGCTTACATTTTAAAAACTTAGTTCATCGCGACCTTCATAGTGGAAATATTTTGGTAAATCGCGATTATTCAGATTATATACATAGAGCATCAATTACAGACTTAGGTTTATGTAGTTTAGAAAATGATTTAATATTAAAATCAGATAACAAAAGCAATAATATTTATGGATCAATTCCATATATCCCACCTGAAGTTCTACGAGGAAATGCATTCACAAAAAATGGAGATATTTATAGTTTTGGTGGAATTATGTATGAAATGGCTACCGGAAAACAACCATTTTATGATCGAGCACATGATACCCGTTTAATAATCGATATATATAATGGAATAAGACCGAAGATTCCCGATATTATGTTAGATTGGATTCCAAAATTGTATTCAGACTTCATGTATAAATGTTGGAATGGTAATCCTTCTAAACGACCATCTGCTGAAGAATTACATAGCACATTTTACAACATATTTATCAAATTATGGAAGTATAAAATAGAAGATAAAATTTATCACCAATTTAAGATTGCAGATGAAAATCAAGAAAAAGCAATCATATCTCAAAAAAAAGAATCATTTCTATCGTCAAGTATATCTCATCCACAATCTTGTTATATTAGCCGAAACATTCATACTCTTCATGGATTGTATAATTCATTAGAAGATATAAAATCTCGAAAATCTCAAGGTATTAAATTCAATTCATCAAGATTTAATTATTTTATTTTAACAAAATAATTAATTATAAATTTTAAATTTATAGATCCTAATTTATTAAAGTCTAATGAATCAACTACTTCAAGTGTCAGTACTTATTATATTGATTCTAAAGAATCACAAGAATGTATTGATTGGGGAAAAGAAATTCAAAATCAATCAAAAAAAAGACCATTCTCTGATATCTCAACTTTAGACTGTAATTCTAAAAAATCTAAAGAATGCATTAATTTAAATAACGAAGAAAATATTACACTTAAGAAAATAAAAAAAGATTAAATTAGATTTTATTTATTTTTATTTATATATACTATACTTATAAATTATTTTATATATATTTTTATTATGGTTTTATTATTATTAAACATTTTAAAATTAATAATTAATTTTCATATTGCTCATACTAATAAGTCTCGAATTTAAATCTTACAATTTTATGATTTATATCAGGTGTAAAACTTGCTAAAACGAAAAGCGCAATTTTATGTGATTTGCCTTTTTTAATAATCAAACGAAAACCCTAACTTTAAAAAAATTATCAACAAATAAAGATAACATGTTCGTTTAATGGTTGAGAAGCTTAATGTACTAAATTAATAAACACCGATTTTATTGAATTTTAAAAAAAAATTTTAAAGATTTTCATAAATAAAAAATCAAATAAATTAAATTTTAGATTACTTTTTTTTTTTAAAAAAAAAATCTATTTTTATCTATTTTATGTATGTCACCATGAAGCGAAAAAGAAAGAAAAAGAATTATTCACAATTTTTCAGGTACATTAATTAAAGTATTATCACAGATAATAATATGAAATTAACGGTCAGTTAATTACTTATATATTTATTATTATTTATTTATTTTTTCTTTATTTATATTTCATTATGTATTTGTTGATATTTATTTATGAATGAATAAAAAAAAAAAATTTATTACAATTATTATGCATGCATCATCATCACATGTTGTTGTTGTTGTTGTTGTTATTAATTGATTAATTATTAATCATTTATTATAAGTCAGGACTTGCATCTCTTCCATAAGAAAAACTGGTAAACAATGGATCATTTTGATTAAGTAAAATAGGATCAATAGATCCACCACCACTTAATCCCAATTGATGACTTAACATATATAAATCTTCAGATGATTGATGATAATATTCAGTTCCTACTGTGGGAAGTGGAGGAGATGGTGAAATTGAAGAAGAAGATGAAGGTTGAAGTTGTTGATGATATTGATGTTGTAATGTGTATGGTGATGATTGTTGATGATGATGATATGGATATTGATGTTGATGTTGTTGTTTTTGTTGTTGTTGTTGTAAAGTAAATTTAGAAGTAGTTAATGGTGATGATGAGGAGTTAGTTGTTGGTTGAGGATGATGTGTATAATATTGTGAAGTTGTTGTAATAAAATTAAATCGTTGTTGTGGTTGAGAAGAATTACCAAGAAATGAATTACCATTATTATTATTATTAGTAGTAGAATTATTAAGATATTGTTGAGGTCTGATGTAAGGCATATTAGGTTGAATATATTGAGATTGATCCCCTGAAAATCCAGCAGGTGAAGAAGGTGAAATAGTAGTAGAATTAAAAGGTGAAGGAGAAGTAGTAGTAGTAGTAAAGTATGGAATTGGTAATGTTAATGGTTGATTCATAATTGATCTTGAATCCAATTGACTATAAATTGATGAAACTGATGAAGGTGAAATACTGTTATAATATGAATTCGCCTTTGTTGAATCTTTATTATTATTATTAAGATTATTATTATTATTATTAATATTATTAATATTAATATTAATATTATTATGGTTAATATTATTATTATTATGATTATGATTATTATTATTATAAGATGACGATATATTTGATGATATATTTGGTAATGTTTGTGATGAAATTGTTGACATAGATGACAGGGGATTTGGTGAATTAATATAATAAGCTTGTTGTTGGTTATTCAAAGAAGATGATGATGATGAAGATGAAGAAGATGGTTTCATAGATGTAGATGGTGATAATGATAAAGATGATGAAACAATGGTAGAATTTGTAGAATTATCAGAACTTGAAATATTTTCTTCTTGTTGTCGTGATGACATTATTGCTGATACTGTTTGACCAGAATGAACTTGTGAAGAATTATTGTTAAAAGAATTATTATTATTATTATTATTATTATTATTATTATTATTATTATTATTATTGATATTATTTTTAGTATTTTTAAAAGAAGGAGAAGGAGAAGAATTATTACTTATTATATGTTGTACTTGATTATTATTATTATTCTTCGATCTTTGATAATTTTTTGTAGGTGATGATTTTTTTTGTTGTTTATTAAAAGTTGGAGTTCGAAAGTTTGTTATTTGACGTGAGGATGATCTACCTGGATTTGTCGTAGTAGTATTATTAATGGTTTTGATTACATAAGGCGAGGTTTGTATTCTTTGTCTATTTCGGAAATTCATTGATGATCGATTAGTGTTAGTTTTGGTAATAGATGATGATAATCCGGCTGGGGACGATAATAATCCGACTGGTGACAATGATAATCCGGCTGGTGACGATAATAATATTGTCGGTGAAGTATTATGAATATTATGAATATTTTGAATATTTTGAGTGGCGTTATTAAATGTTAAATTATTATTATTATTGTAATTATAATTATTACTATTATTGGTATTGTGATTATGATTATTTTGATTATAATTATTATTGTTGTCAACAGAAATCATATCACTGTTGTTATTGGTGTCGTCGAGAATTCCGGTATATGAGAATTGCTGTTGTTGTATAAATGGTGTAATAATTGGTGTAATATTTGATGCAATATTTGGTGTAATAATTGTATTAGCCGAAGATATTCTTGTGGAAGGAGATTGACTAGGAACAACTGGTGGATCAAAAAGATTTGCGATACTTATAGAATTTATAGAATTTAAAGATAATAAATTATTCTTTTGCCTTAAGTAATAAGGTGAAATTTGTTCTCGACGTAAACTTCTATTTGTAGCCGTTGCAGTTGTTGCTCTTGTCGTAATTGTTGATATTGTTGGGATCGTTGGTGTTGCGGTTGTTGAAGTTTTTATAGATTTTTGTGTTCTATTTGGTGTATATTTATAATTCGGATAATTATATGAATGTAAAGTTTTTGCAATTAATGCTAAATCTGTCCAAAATTTCTTTTCTCTTTCCCCATAGGAATTCCATCTACTAGATGCAATGATGGATGAATCACAAACTGATAAAGATTGACGAGCTCTACAAAATTCTTTCGAAACATCCTTTCGATGTAACATGAATGCATTTTGAGGTCGTGGTGTACCTTTCGCTCTGGTTTGGGCAGAAGGTGTCCATAATTCACGAAGAGTTAAAGTAGTTTTGATGTCAGCAAATTCTTTAATAATGGTTTTAACCATAGTTTGAACTTCTAAACTTTCTAGACCAATCAAATTTTCTTGATTACCGACGAAGATTTTATTAGCTTCTCTTACGGATTCTGAAATTGAAATATCTACACTGGGTCGCTTTGGTAATTGTGGTGTTCGTTTTGCTTTTGGAGGCATAATTTTTATTATTTTTTTAATTATTATTATCGTTATTACGAATGTATATATAATAGTAACAATCGAAGCAATTTTTTTCAATTTTAATAATAATAATAAATATAGCAGAAAATATATTCCTGATATATGCATATAGTTTAATATTTTGATAATATTTTGACGTTTCTTCTTTTCATAAAAAAAGAATCCAAAGTAATCAAAAGTAGTGGATTTTCAAAAAAAAAAAAATGTTTTTTTTTAATTGTATTTTCTTCAAGAAAAAATAAATAAATCACAAAAAAAAAGAATCAAGAATACAACAAACAAATAGACGAGAAAATAATACTACCCGATGAAAAAAAAATGAATTGAATTTATAAGTTTTCTTTTAATGATCTTTATCACAAATTTCATATTAAAACTTATGATACGTCTAAACAATTACAATTAACAACCCCATGATTATAATTAAAGATAATACCTTACCTAAATTGTTTAACTTAAACAAAAAGAGATAGTGCGAATCAAAAAATCAACAATATAACAAAAATAAAGAAATGAATAAAAACGTGAGAGGAATTATTAGAAATTGTGGGGTAATGGTGAATATAGTAAGGGAATATAGTGGTGTATGCGTTCAATTAAGTATTGTTTTTTTTTTGACATTTTTAATTTCCAGGTGATTTTACATAATTTTACATATATATCATATAATATAATAGTCGTGTATGTGTGCGTGTCGTACGTGTAAAAGTAACAAAGGTATTTTAAATACTTGTAATATTGTTATAATCTTTGAATAACCGAAGTAATGTAATCCTGAATGAATGATCACGCGCGCGATATTGTTAAAAATAATTTAAATATCTCACATCATATTATGATAAAAAATTTTAAATATAATCTGATTCATCTCTCTAAATAGAAATATTAATATTATTATGCAAATATATTAATAAATAATAATATATTTTTTTTAACAATATTACTAAAAATTGAAGAAACAAACGATCCTGAAATAATAGAGATCTAGATCTGAATTATTAGATCTTTGTGATTCATTAAAACTTTTTTTTCTCCTTTTCTCCTTTTCTCCTGTCAATTTTTATTAAATTAAAATCAAATAAATAAACATGCAGTATATTAATAATGATGATATTTTTTGTACATAATTCCCGCCGTAATTTTCAATAATAAGAATTCTTTAATTAGTTCTTTAATTGTTTCAGTAATTAATTTAATTTAATTTAATTTATTCTAATTCAATTTATTGGATTATATATATATGCAATCTGAATCGAATAAATCAAGTACAAAGGACTTTTTTTTTTTTATCTTGATGATTATGATGGTTGTGGAAATGATATTAGATGAAGAAGATAAAGATTATATTGTTGATGAAGAAATTATATTTTTTGTATTTTTTTTTTAAATCGAATGTTCGATTGTATTATAAATGAATGCGTGTCGTGTGATTTGAAAATTTTCTTATTTATGCACGTATAAGTATATTACATCTAATAATAATATCAATCATCTGAATATTTGGTCTTATTCGAATGTGACATCTGAACATCTGGGAAGATCGTTGCAAACAAACACACAAATAATAACAAAAACAGCAATAAAACCCATTTATATGTTTAAATATATAATTGTATTTGGTATTGTATTGTTAAAAAGTATATTGAATAAATTAACAATAAAATAAAAATAAATAAATAAGATTAGCATTTATACTTGGATTGTATTTTACTTTAATTTACTTTAATTTAACTTTAACTTTTAATTTTAAATTAATTTTTACACGATCACAAAACTTTATAAACTATCACAGGGCAGGGATAAATTCAACAACAATAACAAGTCTAATAAAGTTTAATAATCTTAAATTCAAATTATCATTTCATCTGCTCAATAACGTCGATCTTATATTTTCCGAATTTATTGTTATTATTATGGTTAGATGAATTTATTAAAATTAAACTTTTTTTAATGTAGATTTATATTATACGTATTACCAATAATTGCGAATATTAGTTATCTTTTAATCATTTCATTTATTTTTGTTGATGATTAATTGATCGATTAATTGAGTTCTTCAAAAAAAAAAGAAACACTGAAATTTTCGTTTGTAAATTTTTTTATACATAAAATATCTATAATAAGACAATTACTACATGCAATGCAACATTCATAAATTTTTTTTGTTGATTTTTTATTTATATATATATGTATATTTAGTACATGCGCGTACACAAGTTGATAAATAAATTTTTTTTTAAAAAAAAAGTAAAGAAAATAAAAAAGTCAATATAAAAAAGTAAATAAGTGATGGAAGATTTAAAAGTTAAAGATTTAAATATTATTGAGTAATTATAATTTTTAGTAAATTTAGTTGATATTTTAGGAAAAATGTAAATACCAATCATTGCAATCATGGGATTTTAAAATCAAATTCAAATTTCTGAATTTCTGGTTATTTGACAAATTTAATTTTTTCTTTTTCCACTCACTCTCACGCACATGCACATATTGTCTTTTAAAATTCAAAAAATAATTAAAGAAAATTCATAAGACTAAAAATATATTGTTTTTTATTGTTTTTTAAAAATGTATAATTTTTATGCAAACAATCTTTGGTATAATAATATTATTGATTCATCAAAATCTCAATGTTCGGTTATTTGTTTGGATGATAATGATGATAAAATCTCTCAATCCACTTTTGAACAACAAGAAAAGCAAGAACAACAAGAACATCAACAACATTATTCACAACAACAATCTCAGCAACCACAACAAAATTCACAACAACAATCTCAACAACCACCACAACTATCATCACAACAATTTCAACAACAACAAAAATCACAACAACCTTCACAACAATTCCAACCACAACAACTATCACGACTATCACAACTATCTCACCTACGTTCACTGCGACTACAACCACCGCAGCAACTACAAACATTGCAACAATTACAATCTTCGCGACAATTACAATCTTCACAACAATTACAATCTTCGCGACAATTACAACAACAACAATTTATTCAATATACTAATGATCAAATAAGAGAAATTGTATCAAAAATGGTTCAAGAAGCTCTTCCCAATTTTCCTGTCATTATTCCTACTTCAAAAACCATAGAAGAATTAGTAACTTGTATATCTCAACGTTCTAAACCTGGTAAACCTCCTCGCCCTCAAAATAGGTTTCTTTTATATCGTAAGAACCTATCAGCGGATTTACATAATCAATTATTAGGTTTAGGTGTGAAAGGAATTTCTCCTCTCGCTGCTCAGTTGTGGAACAATGAATCACGTGAAATCAAAGAGTTTTATAATCGTTTGGCCGATTTGGCCAAAAAAATTCACAAGAAAGTATATCCTTATTATAAATTTACTCCCAAAAATGCGAAACGAAAATTTAAAACAAATAAGAATGATAAGAACGATAAGAATAATAATGATAATCCAACTCCCAAATTATTGAATCCAGATGTATTTGTCTTTGAAAATAATAATATTAATAGTAGTAATATTAATAGTAATAGTAATATTAGTAATATTAATAGTAATAATAATAATAATAATAATAGTGAAGTAGAAGTAAAAGAAAAAGAATTGGAATTATCTGAATCAGAAATATCAAAAGCTTATGAAATATTACGACAACAACAACGACAACAACAGCAACAACAACAACGAATTCCACAATTTATTCCTTTTCCTCCTTCATCATCATCATTTCAACAACAACCTTCTTCTTCTTCTTCTTCTTCTTCATCATTTCAACTTAGTAATAATAATAATAATTATCCTCAATTTTACTTCAACTCTACTACCAGATTTGATGGTGATGAATATTCTTCTACTTCTTTATACAGCAACAACAACAACAACAACAATAATAATAATGTTTCATTAGGTCGATTAAATAATCATAATAGACAACCACCACCTTTATCAAGTTTGATTTCATCAAATCGTAATCATTTCGTGGAAAATTATTCACTCGGATATCCATCATCTTCATCAATCTCTTCTACATTCAGTAATAAACCTGCTATTACTGAGCCTACACAACAACAACAATTTTTCTTCACACTTCCGCCACCGTTTAATACTAATATAAATAATTACTTTGCCAAAAATCATTAAATATTAAATATTAAATAGTCAATATTAAATTAGTTGAATATTAAATTAGTTGAATATTAAATAAAAATTTATTTCTAACAAATTAAAATACTTTTGATAATCTGTTCTGTATATCAGTATACGTAATGTAAAACTTGATAAAAAATTTTATCATGTGATTAGTGGATCGAAAAAATCAGCTGAATTGCATTGTGCGATGCATAATAAATACTCGACTTCTTTCATGATGAAACCAATTTAAACACTTTTGATTACCGTAATAAAGTTTATTTCAACAAACCACGAATATTTGTTAAATCTTTACAATATTTGTAATTATTTTGTTTCTTTTTTTGACTTTTAGGGTTAAAAGATAGAGGACGAATAACAACAAAATTTTTTTAAAACATCAACACCATTATCTTTGCCTCGCCTCTCCTCGCCTCGAAATTTTTTTTTAAATTCTCTTAATATAATCAACGAAATAAATATTTATCGCATGACAGGTTGAGAATTTACTATTTTCAAAAGTTATTCGAAGTAAATTTATAAATAAAAAGAATAAAAAAATTCATTGGAATCTATCTATCTCACAACCACGTCTTTTTTTTTTTTTAGCAAAAATGAATGCCAATAGTTTTGAAGTTTTGGCCGCCAGAATCGAAAAAGCCGTAAGTGTATGCTTGGCTGATTCAACCGAGCCGATAGATAGTAGGTTAAGAAGAACATTGGTTCCACTTGCATCTAGTCAATCCAAAGAAGTATTTACCTTACGGAAAGCCACACTTGAATATGTATTCAAGAAGATCGGATTGAAGACATCAGTAAGAAAAAAAAAAAAGAAAAAATTATGATTCGTAATTAGGTGTCTTTAAGAAAAAAGATTATAAGTCTTTAATACAAATAATTGAATTTTATTTAGGGACTTCCATCGCATCAATTGTTGCCACAAGCTTTCAAACTTTTGAATTTAATTTTAGATCTAATTGAAATTTTGGGAGAGAATAAGAATGAAAAAGGTGGATTATTAATGTATTTCAAGTGTTAATGTTTTAATATTTTCTAATATCTATTAAATTAATATAAAACGATCGATATTATGAACAAATTTATTTATTTTATTTTATTTTATTTTTTTAAATAGAACTATGTGAACAATCATTAGCATTAACTATTTTAGAGGAAATAATGGAAACTCAACCATTAGATGTTTGTGAAGATTTATTTAATTACTTGGAACAAAATAAACAAAGATTGCTTGTGGTAAAAATTTATAATTTTATATTAATATTTCTCGGATCGATCCAATTTTTTTTTTTCATTTCTAATTTTTCTTCTTTTTCTTCTTTTCTTTTATACTCGATTTATTTATTTATTTGTTTATTTATTTATTTTTTTAAAAAAGGATTTAAAACCAACAGTGGGAAAAGGTCTCATTTTATTAAGAGTATGTAATGAACTTGTTCGTAGGACATCAAAATCAAATAATAATGGATTTCGAGGGCGAATTTTAATATTTTTATCAAATACATATGCACTTGGGGAAGTTTCTGGTACGCATAATTACAATTTTTATATATTTATATTTTTATATTTATTTCTTACATTTATATATCTATATATCTATATATATTTACATGTATTTTCTTGGTTTTATTAAAATTTTTTTTAGGTGTTAACAAAGGTGGAGAATGCAATGTTGAAAATGTCACGACTTTTCATGCAAATCCAGATGGTAATAAATTTGAACATATTTTATTAGCTATAAACATCAAATAATCAATTTATATATTAATTAATATTTTGTTTATAATTATTTACATTTGTTTATAGATGCGGATTCAGAATTTTATAACAATTTTTGGAGACTTCAAACTTATTTTAGTAACCCACTTAAGATGGGTAAAGATTTTAATCTGGAACACGTATTAAATGTATGAAATGTTATACGAATATTATACCGATACATATCGTTAACTTTCTAATTCAATTCTACTAATTATTTAATGTATATTTATTAATAGAATATTAGTTTAGTCGTGAATCGCTTCCAAGACATTATTTTGCAAGAAAAGATAAAAGAAGCGGAAGAACATCTTGGCGAATCAAAGACTTCTAAAAATAATAAGAATAATAAAAATGGCGAGACCAATAGGGACATTACCTCTCGAGATAAAAAGCGTAAATTAGCAACCCAAGATGATGACCCGGAGGATACATTAAATTTCGCCAAAGATTACGTAAAATATTTTCCCAAATATTTAACTAGTCACGCTCTTTTCAATAAAGAGGTATATAACCCACTCATTTTACAACATAATATAATAAATTAAAAAAATTTTTAAATTATTAAAACTTAATTTATTTAATATTTTACAGATTTCTGATCGAAATTTCCGAAGAACAGTTCTTGTACAAATACTTATAATATTACAATACCTTACAGGATTATTCCCTGATGAACAAGCCCGTATAGCGAAGGCAAAGAAACCTGCTGATAGTAATCCTGTACAATTACCCGTATATGCGATATCAGAAGCACAGGTGCATATTTTATATATAAATATTATTGTAGTATTGTTGAGAAATATATTTATAGATTAGTATTGTATTGTTTGTTAATATTAAGTTCATTCTGAATCTATGATTGATTTTTTTTCAGCAAACGATAATAATGGATTTGTGGGAAAAAATTTTCCAACAAATTGAAGAAATCACACCTAATGGTACACGTTTCGCTGGAGCAATTCGTCATATCCTTGCCATGGAGAAACGTTGGAATTTTTGGAAGTATGCTAATAATTGTGCTTTTGATAAAATCATCGAACCCCGAAGAAAGGAATTAAAAGAGAAATATGATCAAGGCATGAGAAAGAAAGCCAAACTTATTGAACCTTTGGAACCAATTAAATTTAAAATGGGTTCGGAAAAATTAACCACCATGTGGGAAAAGAATAAAAATGTAAATGGGCTATCAATTCTTGCTGATAAATCTCGTCCAAGAGCCACTCCAGAATTTCATAAAGTATATGAGAAGATCAAAAATGATAATTATCCGGTAAGTACTTAAAAATATCAGATGAAATTTTCTTCTTGATGTAATGATTAATTAAATCATTCAATTATTTAATAATAATGATAATATAGCCACCACAAGGATTAATTTTCGATCCAGCAGAAAGTGTCGAGGAGAAAGAAATTAAAGATAAAGGCTGGGTAAATTATTATTTAATATATGCGTAATATATAAGTGTATAAATTTTAATGAATATCAAATACTTATATATATATATAGGTTAACAGATGGTATGCTTTGAGAATAGCACGAGAAGATTATCTTCTCCATTTTAATAAACCAGCCGTCAAGAAAGAAGCAAAAACAAAGGTTGCAAAAGAACCGGAAGAAAAGAAAGATGATGTTGATTATATCAAAATGATGATTGATGAAAATCCAACATGTACTAGTGTCACTAAAAAGCAACAAACCGAAAGTGATACGACTACCGCCGCCGCTGCTGCCGCAACCCCAGCCACCTCGATTACAACAACCACCACCACCACAACAACCGCAGCTGCAGAACAGAAAGATCAAAATGATCAAAATGATCAAAATAATCAAAATAATCAAAATGAACAGAAAGATCAAAATCAGCAGCAGTGATTTTTTCTTCTGTGTCGAAAAAATTATATTTTGAACAAAACAAAAAGTATTTTCTTATTGTATTATATGCTGATTAATATATTTCCAAAATGTTTGTAGTATTTTGCTAATAATCTTTATATTTTTATTGTTACTTGCATTTAATTTTGATTTTACATAGTATAAATATGATAATATATAGATAATAACAAAATTTTAGAACATTACATCCATCAATTTTAAAAATTTTATAATGCTATAACAAAAAAAGAAATAATATAATTCATAAAACCTTGTGAAATTCAAAATTAATTTATCGAGAGTAACGTTTCTTTTGCATAAAACTTGAGATACTTACGCGGCCATTCATTATTCGTTACCTAAAAAGAAATTAAAAATTGGAAAACAACCCTCCTGTGATCAGCCTTCGAACTACACCCCCGCATCCACCCCCACATCTTGATGCATCCGAATCCGCCCGACGCTAGATTTAGATAATCCCAGCCCCGGTCTAGACCATACATGGGTTATGGGACTTGATTACCTGCCCTGGAATAAAATCCTGAACCGGACTAGGGTGATCAAATTCACGTGTTGTTTTCACGGGATGGGTGATGAATGTTTGGTGACGAATATGATTTCCATATGTATTGTGACACACGGTGATAAATACACTACCCCCTGCGGTAACAGGATAAAGTTTCTTCCATGGAAAATACATATTCAGTCACATTTCTTTTATATTCAGTGCGAGAACGGAAATGGAATACCAACACATGAGGAATCCTCCTGGAGGATACAGTTCTTTAGACAATATTTTTTTTTTCTTTCGTCTCTACCTTTTTTATATTTTTTAATTGGTTTACGTCGTGGTTATGTTAATATGATCCCAACTCAGAAATTTTGAAACAATAAGATTCTTAATGCCAGAGTCAGCTGTAGAGAATAATTATTTCTCGCGAATTGTTCCGAATATTCGTCATCTTTTGGATTAACCAAGAGTGCCACCGGATAAAAATAAACATTCGGTTCTTATCCAAAAATAAAATTAATTTTTACTCGATAAATTTTAATTTATTTTTAACAATTCCATTAATAAATCACTTGCGGCTCAAAGTTTAACAGAAAGTGATACTTTACATATCAGGCATTTTTAATATTTTACATCAATTTTACATAATTCCCACATGTAAGTGAGTTAAAAAATGAGAACCAAAAATGATGCTTTATATTTACCATGAAATTTGCAAGATATTTTTACATCAAAGACAAGTTATCTTAAAATCGGAACTGTCATTTGGATCAAGAACCCATGGTCGTTCAGTGCTTTTCGCCCAAATACCTTAAGATTCAGGATCAATATGACCGCCGTTTTTTTTGTCCAAATATCATGCTGATAAATAAAATTGAGAGGAATTTAACATTCTATTTAAAATAAGCAAATATTTTATTTTAAAAAAGTCATCACGAAAGTTTTGTTTTAATATCTAAATATTTTGTTCACCAATAGGAATAGGTTCTCAAAATTTTGACTACTGATTTAACCATTTCAGGTAGCGCACGCATCAAATAACTCGCATCATCAATCGGTTTACTTGTTCCAAACTTAGTTAAATGCTTTGAACGCAGCATTTCACATTATTAATTCCAGCAGTTTTAATCCTTTTCAAGGAAAGTGGATTTTTTTTACAAAATCATATGAAATCAGCTAATCGATTGAAGAGATTTTTTTTAAAAAAAAATAATCAAAAATGGAAATACCGATCAGGATGATCTTATTGCTTGTAAATATTTTGTAAATATGAGGGATGATATAGATATAGGATAGTTTTATTCATTTATTTTATTTTGTTTTATTTAGTATTAACAATGCGATGAAAAGGATAAGAAAATATTGGAAAAATTATTAAGAAAATCCTAACTCTTTCATCATCCCCTTTTTCGTTTACTCCTACAACTACAATGACTCAAAATTCATGTGCAAAGTCTCCAAACGTTATTTTGACCATTAAGAACATTGGTATCAGTTTTGATAAAAAACTTTTAAAATCATCAGTTAAAGGTCTAGTATTGTTTTTTAAAAAAAATATTTTCAAAATTCAAATTTTTTAATTTTTTTCTATTGTTCCTAATAAAATGATTTGGCAATTAATTAAGGGTATCACCACTAGGCAAAATTAAATGGCAAATGGCGAGCTTCATTACTCTTACCTGGGTGAAAACCGAATTAATTCTATGCATATAATGAAAAAAAAAATTTAGAAAATCGATACATATGAATATTAATAATGAAATATCCGATTGAAATTATTATAAAAATAGCATTTAAAAAGAACTTTTTATGTCCTAAAGCTTAAATTATAATTACATTACAATAATACGTACCAAGTTAGTACTGACATAATATCTTTGTGCATCATATTTACCAATTTAAAAATTCTTGTGCGTTTCGGATTTTCCGTAAATGATTTAGCCTAATAATTTATCCTCAATAATTTATCCGCCAAATAGCTTATTGTAAGCTTCACCGCAGTGATATCAATCCAAATTGATAATGATAATAATAAGAAGTAAATGAATTGATTTTATTGTTATTGTCCTTTTGGCTTTGTAAGTCCATCATAACAATATACAATAATTTTATAATTGACTGCGGCAGAATTCATTTAATGAAGTCATTTCATTGATTGTATTCTAATTTAAATAAGACATTATATAACCGCATATAATATATTATGTCATCGATGTTTTTAAGGTGAAATGATTCCATTCTATTGATGATTTTTGAATTAATGATAATGATCAACAAATATAAATTAGTAAATGGAATAACGTTCTCTCCTTGAGGAAATATCATCATGGCGGAATTTAACTTTTATCTTGTCACTCTTGTAATCTGTAGACAGTTAGATGTGTTACATTCAAAAATCATATAAGAAACCAAATTTTGAAAGAACAAATACTTTTTTAAAAAACATTTATATTAGAAAAACAACAAAAAAAATAACTATCGAGTAAAAATAATAAAAATAAAAATAATAATAATAATAATAATAATAATAATAATAATAAACCCTAGCCACCTCGACAAAATTAAACGAATTAAAGAAACAAAAAATTAAATTCGCACTTCTCTTTACCATTTTAAATAATTAAATAATTATAAATATGGATGATCAGAAATCCACTAATATAAGTATTGATGATAGTAAATTGGATCCTTCCCACGAAAAAATTATAGAATCTCAAATTCACATTGACAATGTTAAAGCTTCCTATTGGAAATTATATACTTTCGCTACCAAGAAGGATTGGCTTCTGATGTTTATTGGCTTAGTAACTTCTGGAGTGACTGGTGCCACATTGGTACGATGGTTACATTTTAATTTTTTATTGATTAGGATTTTCATTAATTTAAAATTCATTCATTAAAAATTCATTTATTTATTACTATTTTTAGCCCTTATTAACAATTATTTTTGGAAAAATGATTGATTATTTTACTCGATTCCAACTACATACAATCGGCTCGGATGAATTCACTTCGGAGATTAATCATTATACTTTAATCTTCTTGTACCTCGGTATCCTTACTTTTTTCGCAACTTACATTTATATGGCTGCCTGGGTTTACACTGGTGAAAGGTATTAATCAATCATTAATAATTACTTATTTTAAAATATTTAGAAATATTTAATTTAAATTATTAAAAAAAATATCACGTGTTAAATTTTCCAAATTAGGATTACGAGAAAAATTCGTGAAAAATATCTACGTGCAATTCTTCGTCAAAATATTGCCTACTTTGATAAAATTGGTGCCGGTGAAATAGCCACTCGTATCACTGCAGACACTCATTTGATTCAAGATGGCATTAGTGAAAAATTCGCCATGGCTTTCCAAGTAAGTAGTTTTTTTCCTGTAATTATTCACGTAAAAATTTCACATTTAACTAATTGCTTTTTTCACATGATTTCTAGTACTTTTGCCAATTTTGTGCCGCCTTTGTTATTGCTTTCACTAAAAGTTGGAAACTGACGTTCGTAATTTGTTGTCTCATTCCATTAATTAGTATTACTAGTGGTGTCATAAATAAATTATCTGCAGCCTTTATGAAGCGAACATCGGATTTTTATTCACATTCTGGTACAATTGCCGAAGAAGCAATTAGTACTATTAGAACCGTTGCGGCATTCGGTACCCAAAAGAAATTATCTAAATTATATGATTATCATCTAAAATATGCCAAAGTTGAAGGAAAGAAAAAATCTATAGTAAATGGTTCTGGGATCGGTTTCATGTTTTTCTTTATTTATTGTACTTATTCATTAGCATTTTGGTTTGGTACGAAGTTGGTTCTTAATGGTGAATTGTCTCCTGGAGGAATTATCAATGTATTCTTTGCAGTGATGATCGGTGCTTTTTCACTTGGAAATATTGCTCCGGATATACAAGCTTTCAGTTTTGCTACTGGAGCTAGTGCAAAAATTTTCGAAACAATTCATCGTATTCCACCAATTGATATTGAATCTGAGACCGGTGAAAAAATCGAAGTTAAAGGTCATATTCAACTTAAAAATGTTTCTTTTATTTACCCAGCTCGACCTACAGTACAAACTTTGAATAATGTTACTTTGGATATTGAACCTGGTGCAACTGTTGCTCTTGTTGGTTCATCTGGTTCCGGAAAAAGTACTATCGTATCACTCATTCTTCGATTCTATGATCCCGTTGCTGGGGAAATTCAACTTGATGGTCATGATATCAAATCTCTCAATCTCAAATGGTTAAGAAGACAAATGAGTCTTGTTGGTCAAGAACCGGTACTTTTCAACACTACAATTGCTGAAAATGTTGCTCATGGATTAATAGGATCTGAATATGAAAATCTATCAGAAGATAAGAAACGAGGACTAATTGAGAATGCATGTTTAATGGCTAATGCTCATGATTTCATAATGAAACTTCCTGAAAAATATGAAACAGTTGTTGGTGAACGTGGATTTTTAATATCAGGAGGACAGAAACAACGTATTGCCATTGCTCGTGCTATTATAAAAGATCCAAAGATTTTATTGTTAGATGAAGCGACAAGTGCCTTAGATACACAAAGTGAAGGTATTGTACAAGACGCTTTAGATAAGGCATCTAAAAACAGAACGTAAGTTTCACTTATTATTCTTAAAATTTACTTTGCTGTTTATCTTACAATTTATATGCAATTAATTTTCAAATTTAAACATTTAATATTTTTATAATATTTACGTAATCTTTATACAATTTTATAACAATATTTTACAGTACAATTGTCATAGCTCACAGATTATCTACCATACGTAATGCTACAAAGATTATTGTAATGAATCAAGGTACCATTATGGAAATCGGTAATCATGAAGAACTTATGGAAAAAAAGAGTGCATACTACAAATTAGTTGAAGCACAACAAATTCAATCGGCGAAAGAAGCCGAAAAAAATCCAGATTTATTGAATTCTTCGATGATACCACTGGAAGATACGATAATCATTAATAAACAAGATATAATACCAGAAGAAGATCAAAAGTTAGGTCGTGTCGTTACCAACGTATCTGCATCATCAGCAATTTTGTCAAAACGAAAAGCAGATCTTGAAGCTGGAATGAAACATGATTATGAATATACTACTTGGGAATTAATTAAAAAGGTTACAAAACTTAATCGACCAGAGATTCCAATGATACTACTTGGTTTAATTGCTGCAATTATTTGTGGTAGTGTATATCCAACATTTGCCATCATATTTTCACATATTATAGAATCTTTTGCTAAACCTCCAGATCAAATGAAACATGATTCCACCTTCTGGTCCCTTATGTTTCTTGTAATCGCAGTAGTCTCTTTAATTGGTCAAACTGTACAAGGTGTTGCTTTTGGGTTTTCCGGTGAAAATCTTACAGAACGAATTCGATCAATATCTTTTGCATCTATATTGCGACAAGATATAGAATTTTTTGATGATGAACGAAATAGTGTTGGTGTGTTGACTAGTGCTTTATCAGTGGATGCCGCTCATGTAAATGGTTTGGCTGGTATTACTTTTGGTACTCTTTTACAAGTAATCACTACAGTTGTTTTAGGATTTATTATTGGACTTGCTGTAGGATGGAAACTTACACTAGTTTGTGCAGTTTGTATTCCTCTATTGATTGGTTCTGGTGCTATTCGTATGAAGATGTTGAATGGATTTCAAGGAAAGACCAAAAGAGCATATGAAGAATCTGCCCAAATTGCATGCGAAGGTGCTGGAAATATTAGAACCGTGGCTGCTCTTACCCGTGAAGAAGATTTATGGAATATATATCATAAAAAACTTGACGAACCAATGAAACAAGGATATAATAATGCCTTTTTTGCATCAATTTCTTTTGCATTTGCACAATGTATTATCTTCTTAACAAATGGTCTAACATTTTGGTATGGTGGTCGATTATTCAGAGATGGAGAATATACTCTAAATATGATGTTTACAGTCTTTTTTGCTATAATCTTTGGTTCAATGTCTGCTGGTCGTGCATTTCAATTTATACCTGATATCATGAAAGCAAAACAAGCAGCAGCATCCATCATCTCATTAATTGAACGAAAACCAATGATAGATACCTGGTCAAATTCTGGAAAGAAAATTGAAAACATTGAGGGACTTATTGAATTTGAAGATGTTCACTTTCGTTATCCCACTCGCCCTCATGTACAAGTTCTTCGGGGATTAGATTTAAAGGTCAAACCTGGACAATTTGCAGCATTAGTCGGACCATCGGGATGTGGTAAGAGTACCACTGTTGGACTTACAGAAAGATTTTATCAAGTAACAAGTGGAAAAGTTTCTATTGATGGAATAGATATTTCAACCATTAATACAAATAGTCTTCGAGAAAATATTGCACTTGTTAGTCAAGAACCTTCATTATATGATATGAGCATTAAAGAAAATATTATATTTGGATGTCGACCTGGACAAAACCCAACTCAAGAAGATATTGAACAAGTATGCCGAGATGCCAATATTTATGATTTCATTTTAGGATTACCAAATGGTTTTGATACTCAAGTAGGAGGAAAAGGAACACAACTTTCGGGAGGACAAAAACAGAGAATTGCTATTGCACGTGCATTGATACGGAATCCTAAAATTTTATTACTTGATGAGGCTACATCTGCCTTAGATTCCCAATCAGAAAAGGTTGTGCAAAAAGCATTAGACCAAGCAGCTAAAGGAAGATCAACAATTGCTATTGCACATAGATTATCAACGATTCAAAATGCAGATATAATTTTTGTGTTAAAAGATGGTAAAGTAAGAGAACAAGGAACACATCAAGAACTATTAGCACAAAATGGAATTTATTATTCAATGGTTCAAGAACAAGATTTGGGAACATAAATATTATTTTCATTTATTTTATTTTATTTTTATTTATTTTAATTTAATTTGTATTANCGAGAAAATATTGCACTTGTTAGTCAAGAACCTTCATTATATGATATGAGCATTAAAGAAAATATTATATTTGGATGTCGACCTGGACAAAACCCAACTCAAGAAGATATTGAACAAGTATGCCGAGATGCCAATATTTATGATTTCATTTTAGGATTACCAAATGGTTTTGATACTCAAGTAGGAGGAAAAGGAACACAACTTTCGGGAGGACAAAAACAGAGAATTGCTATTGCACGTGCATTGATACGGAATCCTAAAATTTTATTACTTGATGAGGCTACATCTGCCTTAGATTCCCAATCAGAAAAGGTTGTGCAAAAAGCATTAGACCAAGCAGCTAAAGGAAGATCAACAATTGCTATTGCACATAGATTATCAACGATTCAAAATGCAGATATAATTTTTGTGTTAAAAGATGGTAAAGTAAGAGAACAAGGAACACATCAAGAACTATTAGCACAAAATGGAATTTATTATTCAATGGTTCAAGAACAAGATTTGGGAACATAAATATTATTTTCATTTATTTTATTTTATTTTTATTTATTTTAATTTAATTTGTATTACTGTTTTATATAATTTTCTAAAAAAATGTATATTTAATTACTTTAATTTTGGTATATATGTGTTTTAATAAAGTTTATTGGGGCAAGGCTCGGTTGATTTTTTTAAATTGTCTTAATAATTTCTTCATTCGTCGTTTATCGTAATTATCATAATCTCTTGTAATTCCTTAACTTGACCTTATATCTTGTTATCGCTCTTTTCAAATTAGTGCGATAATGTAAAAAATTTAGTTGATTAATATACAACTAAATTAATAAAGATAAGAAAATATAAGATATAAAAAATAATAATAATAACTAATGTTGTTAAGAAGAAAAGGTCTTTCTAATAATGACAAATAATCAAAAATTAGCAAAATTTTTGGCACAAATTGCACAAATTGGCTTAGTTTATTTACGAATCAGCTACAAATCTTCTTGTCTATTTATATAATTGATAGACAAATAAACAAATATCATGTGCCTGATCCTCAAATTTCAGCCAATAAAAATTTGTAATGTGATTTGTAAATCACGTGACTTTCGCTCGACGAAAAATCAAATGCCTATATTATTTTTTTATTAAACCTATATTCTTAAATAATTTAATATAAAATAATAAAATATATCTATTAAACAGTTATTTTTACTTAAAAATATATTTATTATAATTACTATAGTGAAATAAAATCAATAAAATCACACATATAATAAATAACTTGATTTCAAAAATTTATTTAATTAAAAATATATTAAATATTTGTCAAAGATAAAAAATATATATTTACTTGCAAATATAAAGGTTATACAGTGCGTACAACTTAGTCCCGGCAAATAAATTTTTGAGTGTCCTTATCCTGAACCCCCAGTTCAGGATGAAAATTATGAATCCCCCAGGTTTAGGCAAATCCTACCTAGACTTGTTGGTGAAACTATCTAATTTCACCTGGTGGAACTGGTGAAACTGGTGCACCAATGGTGCAACTTGAAAGGCAAATCTTTCACCAGGTGAAACTGGTGATAATGGTGACAAATAATGATAAATTCACCAGGTGATTTAATTTCACCAGGTGATATAATTTCACTAGGTGATATTGGTGAAATATATATTATTTATATCCGCGTGTCAAATAAAAATTTACTCTACAGTACACTCGCAAGTGTCAAATAAAAATTTATACTTATGTTTTCGTACATCACTGATTCCAAGGTAATATACTTGCAATTATGACTCCATGAAAGTAAAGAGAAGAAGACAAGTGAGAAGAATAGGTAAGTAAATTATTATATACATATATTTTTATTAATAAAATAAAAAAATGCTTACATCCATACTTCCATTTCACGATTTCACTGATTTAATAGAAAGAAAAACCATATGCTCACAATTACAGTGTTATAGAAATAAAGGAGTGAGAAAAAAGGCAAATTGGGGGTTTTTTTTAATAAAAAAAAAAACTTATATCCTTACGACTGTCCGTATGTTCATTTCACGATTCCACTGATTTCGTGAAAAAAAGAACCCATATACCCGCAATGGAAGTAAAGGAAAGAAAGCAAGTGAAAAAATGTGAGTAAATTGTTTTATATATATTTTTTAATTAAAAAATAAAAAAATATTTACTATTTGCATGTCTATTTCGTGATTCCGCCGATTTCATGGGAAGTAGCCATATACCCTGCAATTACAGTTCCACAGAAGTAAGAAAAAAGGTAAATAAATTGTTTCATATATATATTTTTTTAATTAAAAAAATATAATAAAAAAATACTTACGTCTGTATTGACTGTTCGTATCTCCACTTCACAATTCTACCGATTTTATAGGAAGAAGAAGCCATGTACCCACAATTACAGCTTCACAGAAATAAGAAAGAAGGCAAATAAGGAAAAAAGGTGAGTAAATTATTTCATATATATATTTTTTAATTAAAAAAATATAATAAAAAAATACTTACTGTTTGTATATCCATTCCGCGATTCCACTGATTTTATAGGAAGAAGAAGCCATGTACCCGCAATTATAGCTTCACAGAAATAAGGAAAGAAGGAAAGTGAGAAAAAAAAGTGAGTAAATTATTTTATATATATTAAAAAATATTAAAAAAATAAAATACTTACGTCCTATAACTCTCTGTACGTCCATTCTGCAATTCCACCGATTTCATAGGAAGAAGAAACCATATACTCGTAATTACAACTTCACAAAAGAAGGCAGGTGAGTAGTAAAAAATAGAGTATATTCAGTAGTCGATTCATATGGATATATTTATATATTTGGAGAAAGTGATAACAATATTCAAATGGATAACATGAGCATATATAACTCAATAGAAAATTCGGTTAACGAAATAAGTTTTACAAATGGACCAGCTCCTAGATCTGATTATACTGCTACTTTATTTGATAATTATATAGTTTATATTGGTGAAGTCGAAACTTCGAGTTCGACCTCGACATTAGTCGATATTAATGTGGTACTTTTTTTTCTGTTCTTTTCTTAATTATATTTAATTCGTGATCCATATGCCAATCAGTGAAGATTGGCACTAAACAGGAATCTACAGTTTCCACTGAGTAAACTTTTTTTCTTTAAATTTATCAAGGAGAAATTTTTAGTGAATATGAAAACTGAAGTTTTACTGCTATAATAAATTATATAATATTTTCATAAAGTTGCATGAATTTAATGATATCTCATCACAAAAATGGACTTTCAAAAAAATTTTATAAGTGATTTACAAAATTTCCCCCATTTTTGACTAATAAATTTCACTGATTGGTAGCTGGATCACGAATTAATTATACATATTTAATTATATTTAATTATATTTAATAATATTTAATTATATTTATTTATACTTTACTTACATTTACTTATTATATTTACATATTATATTTACTTATATTTATTTATATTTCCTTATTAATTGAATATTATATTTTAGATATTGGTATTCGATACAAGTTCTTCAACATGAAATATATTTGTAAATATTTTAATGAATATTCTTGCAAATAATAATTAAATTCTATTTTATTATATTATTAACTATACCTGCCGCCTAAATTCAAAATCCAAATGCCAAAATCCCAAATGCCGAAATCCCAAATCCCAAATCCCAAATACTAGTAATTTGTGCATTTTGGCATTCCAAATCCCAAATTATTTGAGATTTGAGCAACACGTATATTATTAACTTTTATTTATAATTCTTAAATTCTTTAACCCTTTAACAAATCACTGGTCCCAATTATACATGTTCCCAAAATTGATTTTGAATTTTTGAGATATTTCGACTTTTTGAGATTTATGCAGAATCTATTATATATATGGAAGTAAAAAAAATATTCAGTTATGTGTATCTTTAATCAAAGAATAAATCTGGGTGGTCAAAAAATTTCAGGTTTTAAGTAAAATAATTTCGTCTTCTATGAAAAACTATTTCGACTTTTTTTCCCAAAATTGCAATTTCGGGACCCCAAAATAATTTTGCGTGCAAGTATAGTCCCGATATTAGTTCAAGAATGG
Organism: Diversispora epigaea; assembly: GCA_003547095.1. Taxonomy (NCBI): domain Eukaryota; kingdom Fungi; phylum Glomeromycota; class Glomeromycetes; order Diversisporales; family Diversisporaceae; genus Diversispora; species Diversispora epigaea. The sequence goes on along the minus strand of PQFF01000285.1, from coordinate 170,346 downwards.
GACATATAGCTACATTAGGATCTGATGGAAAAATATTTGTTTACGAAGGAATTACATTATCTTCTCTGAATCTAATCGTATATTTTGCTGTTCTCGATATAACAAGTTTATCATATCAATGGTCTACTCCANAAATCCCAAATCCCAAATCCCAAATTATAATTAGTATTTTTTGCCGAAATCCCAAATCCCAAATCCCAAATTATAATTAGTATTTTTTGCCGAAATCCCAAATCCCAAATCCCAAATTATAATTAGTATTTTTTGCCGAAATCCCAAATCCCAAATCCCAAATACTAGTAATTTGTGCATTTTGGCATTCCAAATCCCAAATTATTTGAGATTTGAGCAACACGTATATTATTAACTTTTATTTATAATTCTTAAATTCTTTAACCCTTTAACAAATCACTGGTCCCAATTATACATGTTCCCAAAATTGATTTTGAATTTTTGAGATATTTCGACTTTTTGAGATTTATGCAGAATCTATTATATATATGGAAGTAAAAAAAATATTCAGTTATGTGTATCTTTAATCAAAGAATAAATCTGGGTGGTCAAAAAATTTCAGGTTTTAAGTAAAATAATTTCGTCTTCTATGAAAAACTATTTCGACTTTTTTTCCCAAAATTGCAATTTCGGGACCCCAAAATAATTTTGCGTGCAAGTATAGTCCCGATATTAGTTCAAGAATGGGACATATAGCTACATTAGGATCTGATGGAAAAATATTTGTTTACGAAGGAATTACATTATCTTCTCTGAATCTAATCGTATATTTTGCTGTTCTCGATATAACAAGTTTATCATATCAATGGTCTACTCCAGAATTAAAAAATGTAAATAATGGTTCACCGGATCAATGCACACTTTCTTATCACACTGCTACTTTTCATAACAAATATTTATTTTTGGCATTTGGTAATTTATTTTTATTTTTTATTTTTTATTTTTTTATTACTTAAACTTAAACATACAATTAGGTAATTTAAGTTCAAGCATATATGATACAACTACCAGTTCTCGATTGTATGTTATGAATATTGAAAATTATTCCTGGATTTCTTCTTATCCACAAAGTTTGTTAACATTAATTTATTTATATTCGAAATATTTGAATAATATAAATGATAACAACTTTAATTATATTCTTTAATTATTATAGAAAAATTAAAAGTTGTGTTGATTGGAGGTATTTTGGGAGTATTAGTTGTGGTCATATTAATCGGAATTTTAATTTTCTTATTTTGGAAACGAAGACAGACAAAAAAATGAAAAAAGGGAAAGTAATGAAAATATCAGCAAAGTAGATATACATGCAAATGAAGTAATTGAATCTTTGTTACCAACTCATCCTGTTAATAGACTATCTACAATAAAAAATTTGACTAGTGAAAAGCGTAGGGATGATATGATTATATTAAGTGAATCTGTTGTTTATCTAGAAAAAAATATCGATAAAAATAATTCGGAAGGAAAAAAGGTAAGTAAATTATTTTTTATATTTTTTTTAACAAAAATAAATAAAAAATACTTACATCCATTTATCTATTTTCATGATTCAAATAATTATAAAATTAAATACTCATTCGCTATAATATAATTTATATTGATTAGTTTATTATTTATTGATTCCGCTGATTCTATGAAAAGTTTTTAATAAAATAATAATTTCCAAGACATCAGGTAAATTGAGAATTGAACTAATTAATAAATATTACAATTATTTATTAATAATTTGCATATCTTTACTTCTGTTTAGTACCGGTGATTATACGTGTTGTCCAAATCCCAAATAATTTGGGATTTGGGACGCCAAAATGCACAAATTACTAGTATTTGGGATTTGGGATTTGGAATTTCGGCAAAAAATACTAATTATAATTTGGGATTTGAGATTTGGGATTTGGGATTTCAGCATTTGGGATTTCGGCATTTGGATTTTGAATTTGGGCGGCAGGTATACCGGTGATGTCATGATGAAAATTAAATATGACAAATTATTAATAATAATAATATTACTCTATGCAAATTAAATGTCCGTTTTCAAAATGAAATTATAATCTCACTATTTTTAATGATAAAAAGTGGAAAGTTTATAAGTAAATGATAAATAATTAAATGTGATATGAGGCGGAAGTTTCTAGAGTGAAAATAATGGTAATGTATATTATATTAATTCTTATTATAGATTTATTATTTATTTTATTTTATTTGTAATATAAATTTTATTTTATTTTATTTGTAAAATAAAATTTATCATTAATTTTCAAAGAATAAATTGAAATCAAAAAAATTAAACTTAATTTTCTTCATTTAAAATTCTTTGTGCTAATGCGATTGGATCATATTCCATATTACCATTATAATNATTTCGGCAAAAAATACTAATTATAATTTGGGATTTGAGATTTGGGATTTGGGATTTCAGCATTTGGGATTTCGGCATTTGGATTTTGAATTTGGGCGGCAGGTATACCGGTGATGTCATGATGAAAATTAAATATGACAAATTATTAATAATAATAATATTACTCTATGCAAATTAAATGTCCGTTTTCAAAATGAAATTATAATCTCACTATTTTTAATGATAAAAAGTGGAAAGTTTATAAGTAAATGATAAATAATTAAATGTGATATGAGGCGGAAGTTTCTAGAGTGAAAATAATGGTAATGTATATTATATTAATTCTTATTATAGATTTATTATTTATTTTATTTTATTTGTAATATAAATTTTATTTTATTTTATTTGTAAAATAAAATTTATCATTAATTTTCAAAGAATAAATTGAAATCAAAAAAATTAAACTTAATTTTCTTCATTTAAAATTCTTTGTGCTAATGCGATTGGATCATATTCCATATTACCATTATAATGACTTCTTTCAGGTCTATTATTGAATACTAAAATATCACCTGAAGATAAAAATTCTGATAATGTTAAATCTACAAATTGACTTAAATTTAAACTAGTTAATGATACCAATTCATTATTTTCGTTTTCTTCATTTAAATTATTTTTTAATTCTTCATTTTCATTTAAATTTCTACTTTCCTCTAAATTTTCACTTTCCTCTAAAATTTCTAAATTTTCATTTTCCAATATCACATCTTCAAATGCATTATATGTAATTACTGATTCATCAATGTTTTTACGTAATTCATTTTCACTTATATTCTTATCATAAAATTTGAGTTCTTTTTCAGAATTTGAAATATAATAAGATCTGATTTTTGGCATTGATTCAATCCGTAACAAATTTAATTTCGTACGTCGTTCTCCAAAAAACCATTTAAGTGTTGAAAAATTCCGTTCACAAACAGCCTGAGATGGAATAATGGAAAATAATAATAATGCCAATTCTTGTAATTGATCAGTTTTATTATCTTCAACATTGATACTTAGCCACCATTTCATTGGTGTTTCTTTAAAACGATCATAATTAATATTATAAGGTGGTGATTTTCGTTTCCAACTTCTCATTTCTGTTAAGAGATTAAGACAAGATGTTTCGTCATATCCTAAATTGTACCACATAATAGATGCAGTTTCGTATATTTTATTTAATGCTGCTTGTTTTAATCCAAGACTTACAGTTTTTTTTTTAAAAAAAAGAATAGCAATTAGAATTTTTGAAATTTATTATAATTTTATATAATAAAAAATTTTAAATTTTACCTTGATATAATGGATGCAACCAATATGCAAGAATATATATATTATTGATAAATTCTTTTAAACGACGATTATAATTGGAAATCATTATAGATTTCCATAAATTTATACTTCTTATTTGATTAATTTTTACACCTAATCTTATTAACCCAATAAAACAGTCAGCTAAATTGGCAGTTCTTGATTTAAGAATATTTGTCAATTCTTTTACTGGTTTCAGAATAGATGCTATTTGATAACATCTAGAATAAAATTCTTCATCTTGAAGTAAAGATAAAACATTTCTATTTATAATTACTTCTGGGTAATTATCTAAGATCTAAATAACAATAATAAATAAATAAAAAATTATTATTTATTTTTAAAAAAATATAAATTAATAAATTTAAAAATAAATTTTTTTACCTAATAAAATACAGGTTTTGACTGTATTAAAGAATCTGTTGTATTATATAAAGTACCTCACCTTGTTTTGCAATAAGATTGTATTTCTCCACCACTGGTCGAAATATGGAATATCGGGCACCTATCGGGTACCTGGTAGGTATACGATAGGTGCCCGATATTCAACATATCGGGTACCTGATTGATGGTGTAGTCGTCCCGAAGTTCGGGCACCTATCGGGTATATATCAGATATCTATCTATACCTGCCGCCCAAATTCAAAATCCAAATGCCGAAATCCCAAATGCTGAAATCCCAAATCCCAAATCCCAAATCCCAAATTATAATTAGTATTTTTTGCCGAAATCCCAAATCCCAAATCCCAAATACTAGTAATTTGTGCATTTTGGCATCCCAAATCCCAAATTATTTGGGATTTGGGCAACACGTATATATCTATCGGGTATCTATCGGGCACCGATATTTTGTCATTTTTTTCAAATTATTTATTTTTTATCGGGCACCTATCATCCATATATCGGGTATAGTAT
>PQFF01000285.1:132747-159827 GCA_003547095.1 Diversispora epigaea | reverse complement strand
TTTTTTAGTGCCTTGATAGGACGAAAAGAATATGTTACTTTTTTTGATTTCGTCATTTTTTTTATAAAAAAATAATTTTTTAAAAAAGAAAGAAAGGGGAAGAGTAGTTTTTTATATATTGCATTTTTCGGGGCAGATGAATTAATTATTGCATCACGAAAAGGTAAAGTTATTAATCATTATATCATATTTTTTGATATCGGACATATTATATATGAGGTAATAAAAAGTAATATTTCATATTACTTACGTGATATTCTTGTTTATGATGCGTTATTTCGTATGTAGCTGAAATGTAATATAAGTTTAGAAATATATGTAATATATAATATATATTTATTTATAAATATACTTAAAAACAAAGTATTTTGATTTTTTAGAACTTTACCTTTTCCCTTGGATTTAGATTTTTAAAGCTAAATTAGTTACTTATATCTGAAAACGCGAAATTAAAAAAAAATGAAACATCACTTATCGGGGTCATATCAATATTATGAATAATATATTGTTAACATTATATATATTTTAAAGAAACGAATAAAAAAATCACTTATCGGGGTCCTGGTGTTATATATCAATATTAAGAATAATATAGTATTATCAACATTATAAAAATTATGGTTTTATGGTTTTAAACGACCAGTAAAGGCTTTTCTTTATTCATGAAATTATAATATACAGACAATAAATTGACCTTAAACTACAATCTACTACAGAATAAAAAAGTGCTAGTTAAGGATTGGTTACCCGCACGGCATACCTAACTATCGCCTCAAGGCTAATCCATCTCCATTTTGAATTACTTCAAAACTGTCCAATTTAGTCCCTTTCGGAAGGAAATTTAATGGTAACCCTTATTGGAAATATAAGTTTAACCTCATATTTGTCAATTTACAAAATGATTTTTGAGAGGAAAACAAGATCATATAAAAACCTCTACAGAACATTTTTTACCCACGAACTACTACCTCACCCTCCAACTAAATTAACCTCCAAAAACAAACCACTAACCAACAATTACAACTCTACAACTAATTCCCATTCCTTCCTCCTACACCTATCTCCGTAGGTCATCTACTAACACAACTATAACCCCCAATTATTATTATGAAGATTAGTTCATTACTTTTACAACTACCTAGTGTGGTTTAACGGATATACTCGTTTTCGAAGTACAGTTATCTCCCAGCCTTACTTCAGACATTGGACATACAGGTTAGACAAACGTCCCCTATTCCCAGCCCCCGTTACTCCCTATTCCTCATAAAGAGTAACAGGTAACTGACTTCTACCAAACCTCTGTTTGATGCTCACACTTTCGCTTCCCCTACGACTCCCACCATACGCTCCCCTAGCATCCAGAGCTGTAGTTGGTAATAGAGCTCCTTTCGGAATCCTTCCACCGACGCCCAAAAACAAGAATCACCCCGTCTTATAATTGGTAAGGCAATATAAAAAGCAAATCACACCTCTCCACAATAATAATTCAACACACCCCCTTCAACTTACATCTCACACTCCCGTCCTCCCAACAATCATCACATCACACATTCTTACCACCAAACACCCCCTTAGTACCAACGTACCATCCCCCTAACCACTAATCATCCGACCAACGAATTTAATGAATAAAATTATTTATCTATTCTTATTATGACCCAATATTGACGCTTGTTAAACCTCTGACAATAAACCAATCGTGACATAAAACTTCAATTTATCGAACATAACACCAATTATAGAATTTCATTCATGCACTATTGTTTATCATAATCCTAATGCTCGTGCGCAAAAGGAAATTATGATCATCAGCTATGCATCTCTATGCTACCGCAGGCACCAATCAACATAGGACAATAACGCCAAGAATTTCAGCCCAATGTACAACTCCATGGGTTGCCCCGGAAGATTTTACGGCCGTAACAGGATTGTCAAAGACGTATTTTACGAAGAGACCTTTAATGCCATGTTGCGCCATACGACTAGTTTGCTCTATTAACTCCTGACTTGGGGAATCTAACCCTCACTATTGTATTTAACACCGCAGCAATACGCAAGCTCAGTTTTTCATGTCGTTAATGAGTAAACCTTGTGTTTATGCCTGGCCCGAAAGAGGATACCGTCACTGAGGAATATCGCCGAAAATAAAGAGACCAAAGTGCTTCCATAAGCATATTAGTTAACATGTAATCAAGAAGTTTCTACTCCTGACTTGGGGAATCTAACCCTCACAATTACGCATCTGTACATAAAAGCTCAGTTTTTCATGACGTTTCAGCGACTCGTTACGACAGTTCGCCAACAAAACTTACTCGCATTTTGTTAAGCTAAGGAGATAAATAAGATTATGAGGAGATGACTTGAATGGTTATTGAAGAGAAAAGAGTGAAAAATAGCTATTTTAGCATAATTATTATATAAACAATTAGCGAACACTATGTTGGAAGCGTTGTTACCAGATAGAATTACCATAACAGAAATATATCAAATTATATAACCATTATATTATTTAATCCTGTATTTTATTAGAATAATTATTTTAACAAATGAAAATATAAATATTAACCTAGTAATTTATTTAATAACGATTAACAATAATTAGTAATATTTATTAACATATAAATAGTAAACAAAATAGTTTAGTTACACAAAATGTAAGTAACACAAGTCACATGTTCACGTGACATAGTTACACAGATATTATATAACTATTATTAATTATCATTAATTAGTATTAATTAGTAGCAATTATTATTACATAGTATTAATTAACCTTAATTATTAGTATAACAAATATTCTATATTTGGTAAGTTATATGGTAAATATATTAACCAATAGTATTAATGCACAGTAATGGCACAGTAGTCCAAAAAGTTATAAAAAGGATAGTTGTTCGACTTAGTTTCATCAGCTTTTTAGCAGTTTAGCTTTTTAGCTCAGAGCTTTTGAAGCTCAAGGAAGTTGGAAGTCAATATTATAATTATAAAAATATAATTGTATTATTAGGAAGTGACCATTAAATAAAATATTAATAAATATTAAATAAAAATAATTAAAGAGATTTATTATCGTATTTATTTGATATAATGTTTATTAAAGTTATTTAATAAAGGAAGTACTAATGAATTAAAGATGATATCTTTAATAAAAGATGAAAGTATCTGAAGTATGAATTATAAGGAAGTTATCTATAAAGGAAGTCTGTAATAAAGGAAGTTCTAAGATTAATAATAAAAGGATTTATTATTAAAGGAAGTTATTAGTAAATAAAGTTATTAATAAAAGTAATTATTAATAATGAAGTTATTAATGAAAGTAACGAAGTTATAATAACTTGGAAGAATAATTAGTTTGTTAGTTCTAACTAAAAACTAACTGGTGCCTTCTAAAAGTAAAGAGATAACCAAACTGAAAGTCTTGTACCTAACGGGAAGGACTATAAACTCCTTAAAAGAACCGTAAGTGGGATGTAGGAAAGTACACCCGCGACAGCGTCTTCAAAAAATGGTAAAAAATGATTAGCGGAAAGAGTTCACATTCCATTATAAAAATTATGGTTTTGATTTTAAACGACCAGTGTGGTCTTATCTTTATTCAAATACTCATAATATACATCACAATTCAGTAACTTAAATTACAAATATAAAAAGAATAAAAACTAACTAGCTAAAGGAAATCCTCGCACGGTTTGACCAGCCACCGTAGAACATGTCACCATGATTCTATTTAATAAGATTTTACCCTATTAAAGTCAAATTTACAAAAAGAAGCTTTTGAGAGGAAAACAAGATCATATAAAAACCTCTACAGGACATTTTTTACCAACTAACTACTTCCTCACCCTCCTACTAATATAACACCCAAAAAAATAACCACTAACCAACTAACACCCCTCAACAACTAATTCACATTACTTCCTCCTACACCTATCACCGTAGGCCATCTTACTAACTCAACTATAACACCTATTATTATTATTATCTGCTATACAATTACTAAGAGTGGTTTCTCATAACCGGATCTTACTCCCGTTTTTCGAGAATACATCGCTCTTCATAGCATATCCCTACGTCTGCTACGCAATTTCCGGACGCCACCTCTTACATAGACTCGTCTCTTCAACTAGATCTCCCATCGTCTACACTTCCCGCGTCATATTGCTTGTAGTACCTCGTCCCGAGACCTACTAGTTTCGGTCTCACTCAAAGCGATCATTAGTATCTCTACCGCGCTTGGCCCGAGACTGCATCACATTTTATCAAGGAAGTTGGTAATAACTGTGCGAACCAAAGGTTCTCCCATACGTCCTTCGGCACTTTTTCGGTAATAGAAGCCCTTTCGGTGATCCTCCCACTTTTCTCCCAGTAAACTGGTTAAGTAACTGACTAACATTAACAATAATAATAATAATTCAACACCCCCCCTTCAACTTACATCTCACACCCCCGTCCTCCCAACAAACATCACATCACACACCATTACCACCATTCTACCCCTTAGTACCAACGTACCACCACAGAAATCAATCTAACCACTAATCACCCTACCTAACGAATTTATAGAATAAAATTATTTATCTATTCTTATCATGACCCAATACTAACACTTGTTAAACCTTCAACAATAAATCAATCGTGACATAAAACTTCAATTTGTCGACCTAACACCTACATAGAATTTCATTCATGCACTATTGTTTATCACAATCCTAATGCTCGTGCGCAAAAGGAAATTATGATCATCAGCTATGCATCTCTATGCCACCGCACATTATAAAAATTATGGTTTTAAACGACCAGTGAGGCCTCATCTTTATTCAGTTATTTATAATATACATTACAAATTATAAAAATTATGGTATATGTATAGTATAGTATTGTTAACATTATATGTATTTTAAAGAAATGAATAGAAATGGGCCGCAAGGAGGTGTTATGCATATTAAAGAGAAAGAGATGGTATTAATAATAATGAAAAATAATGAAAAATAGGTATTTGTTTACTTATATGNCATTTTATCAAGGAAGTTGGTAATAACTGTGCGAACCAAAGGTTCTCCCATACGTCCTTCGGCGCTTTTTCGGTAATAGAAGCCCTTTCGGTGATCCTCCCACTTTTCTCCCAGTAAACTGGTTAAGTAACTGACTAACATTAACAATAATAATAATAATTCAACACCCCCCCTTCAACTTACATCTCACACCCCCGTCCTCCCAACAAACATCACATCACACACCATTACCACCATTCTACCCCTTAGTACCAACGTACCACCACAGAAATCAATCTAACCACTAATCACCCTACCTAACGAATTTATAGAATAAAATTATTTATCTATTCTTATCATGACCCAATACTAACACTTGTTAAACCTTCAACAATAAATCAATCGTGACATAAAACTTCAATTTGTCGACCTAACACCTACATAGAATTTCATTCATGCACTATTGTTTATCACAATCCTAATGCTCGTGCGCAAAAGGAAATTATGATCATCAGCTATGCATCTCTATGCCACCGCACATTATAAAAATTATGGTTTTAAACGACCAGTGAGGCCTCATCTTTATTCAGTTATTTATAATATACATTACAAATTATAAAAATTATGGTATATGTATAGTATAGTATTGTTAACATTATATGTATTTTAAAGAAATGAATAGAAATGGGCCGCAAGGAGGTGTTATGCATATTAAAGAGAAAGAGATGGTATTAATAATAATGAAAAATAATGAAAAATAGGTATTTGTTTACTTATATGCAGATCAGAGGAGTAATGTGTAACATATTAATTTTAATATAATAATATAAATTATTTAGTACTATTGTTATATTAATAAATATAAATCATTACTATATATAACTATATATATATGAACATAAAATTTACTATTAACTAAATAAAATTTCTCTAATTTTAAGATGACGCGTATCATCTTTACGCAAATTTTAAAGACGCGTATCATCTGTAAATAATTTTTGCACATTATAAAAAAGCAAGTATTTGACCATGTGAATATTTTAGAGAACATTTTTTGAAAATAAATTTATTAAAGAACTTTGACTAATATATAATTTACCTATCTTTTGAATAAAATGACTAAAAAATACAAATACATTTGTAATTGTATGGTCTGTGAAGGAAAAGAAGTTGAAGGAAAGACCCAGAAAAAGCATACTAATGATAAAATCATGTGGAAATCTAGTAAAGAAAGAAAGATTCAATTAGCAATAATCGAAGCAAGAAAGTTTAATTATAGAGGTAAGTAAATTGTTGAAATAACTTCGCATATCGAGTAGACAAATAGTCATATCAGGTACCCGATATATCAATTTTTAACCTGTGTAACATTTATAATATTTATCTTTCTTAATTAAGTGAATGAAACTCAAGTGAATGAAGATACGTCATCAAATAAAAATAGTAAGAAAAGAAAAAGAAGTTCACCGACATCTGATGTATCTAAGTTAAATAGAGACGTGTCAATAAGCAATATGCTTACAGGGTTGGATTTTGGTGAAGAAATAGTTGTGGCATCATCATCTCGTCCAAGAAATGATCAATTTCACGAACCACACATGGATGAGATGCTCGATATATTTGATGATGAACTTTTGTTTGATATAGGAGATAATGATAATGAATTAATTGACGACTTAGAAGAATGTGATGATGAAGAAATTATTTGTGACGATGATGAATTAGAAGTAGAAGTAGAATTAGAAAATGAATATATGGATTCGGATGATGAAATATTTAAAGATGATGATAACTTGTTTGTCTCACCTGAGCTGGAAGNGTCCTCCCAACAAACATCACATCACACACCATTACCACCATTCTACCCCTTAGTACCAACGTACCACCACAGAAATCAATCTAACCACTAATCACCCTACCTAACGAATTTATAGAATAAAATTATTTATCTATTCTTATCATGACCCAATACTAACACTTGTTAAACCTTCAACAATAAATCAATCGTGACATAAAACTTCAATTTGTCGACCTAACACCTACATAGAATTTCATTCATGCACTATTGTTTATCACAATCCTAATGCTCGTGCGCAAAAGGAAATTATGATCATCAGCTATGCATCTCTATGCCACCGCACATTATAAAAATTATGGTTTTAAACGACCAGTGAGGCCTCATCTTTATTCAGTTATTTATAATATACATTACAAATTATAAAAATTATGGTATATGTATAGTATAGTATTGTTAACATTATATGTATTTTAAAGAAATGAATAGAAATGGGCCGCAAGGAGGTGTTATGCATATTAAAGAGAAAGAGATGGTATTAATAATAATGAAAAATAATGAAAAATAGGTATTTGTTTACTTATATGCAGATCAGAGGAGTAATGTGTAACATATTAATTTTAATATAATAATATAAATTATTTAGTACTATTGTTATATTAATAAATATAAATCATTACTATATATAACTATATATATATGAACATAAAATTTACTATTAACTAAATAAAATTTCTCTAATTTTAAGATGACGCGTATCATCTTTACGCAAATTTTAAAGACGCGTATCATCTGTAAATAATTTTTGCACATTATAAAAAAGCAAGTATTTGACCATGTGAATATTTTAGAGAACATTTTTTGAAAATAAATTTATTAAAGAACTTTGACTAATATATAATTTACCTATCTTTTGAATAAAATGACTAAAAAATACAAATACATTTGTAATTGTATGGTCTGTGAAGGAAAAGAAGTTGAAGGAAAGACCCAGAAAAAGCATACTAATGATAAAATCATGTGGAAATCTAGTAAAGAAAGAAAGATTCAATTAGCAATAATCGAAGCAAGAAAGTTTAATTATAGAGGTAAGTAAATTGTTGAAATAACTTCGCATATCGAGTAGACAAATAGTCATATCAGGTACCCGATATATCAATTTTTAACCTGTGTAACATTTATAATATTTATCTTTCTTAATTAAGTGAATGAAACTCAAGTGAATGAAGATACGTCATCAAATAAAAATAGTAAGAAAAGAAAAAGAAGTTCACCGACATCTGATGTATCTAAGTTAAATAGAGACGTGTCAATAAGCAATATGCTTACAGGGTTGGATTTTGGTGAAGAAATAGTTGTGGCATCATCATCTCGTCCAAGAAATGATCAATTTCACGAACCACACATGGATGAGATGCTCGATATATTTGATGATGAACTTTTGTTTGATATAGGAGATAATGATAATGAATTAATTGACGACTTAGAAGAATGTGATGATGAAGAAATTATTTGTGACGATGATGAATTAGAAGTAGAAGTAGAATTAGAAAATGAATATATGGATTCGGATGATGAAATATTTAAAGATGATGATAACTTGTTTGTCTCACCTGAGCTGGAAGAGGAGGACGAATGCTATGAAGGAGTAGAATTAAAAGATAAATTAGACGTAGAGATACTTTTGTGGTTATTTAAGTTTCAACAAAAATATCGGATACCTGATACGGCCCTGGAGGCCTTAATTAAGTTTTTAAACCATACCCTAAAGATGATTGACGATTCTAAGTTTTNGGAATTTCCTGCTTCTTTATTTTTAGCAAAAAAAAGGTTAGGAATTTTCCAACCAAAATTAAGGATGGCAGTTTGCACAAACTGTCATAAATTATATGATTCTAAGATTGTATGCAATAATACAGAAAACAATAAGTTAGCAATCATGCATTGCCGTTATGAAGAATATCCAAACAATCCAATACCTTCCCGAAAGAATTTATGCAATAATGAGCTCTCCTCCCTCAAAAGAAATATGAAAAATATGGTAGCAATTCCTAAAATGCTATACCCTAAGCCCTCAATTAAACAACAATTAAGTATCTTGTATCAGAGATCTGGCTTTGAAAAAATGCTAGACCAATCGGGCACAAGAAATTATGATAGTAATATCTATGCTGATATATATGATGGGAAAGTATGGAATTCATTTCCTTTCGATGGTAGCAAATTTTTTAGTCCAGAAACTGCTACCTCGAATTTAGGATTATTAATAAATTTGGATTGGTTCCAACCCTTTAAGTACACACAACATAGTACTGGTGCTATTTATGCTTCGATATGTAATCTTCCAAGGGTAGAAAGAGATAAGCCCGAAAATATTATTTATTTAGGCTTCCTACTTGGACCTAAGGAAGCCGATAAGAACCAAATTAATCATTACCTATCCCCGATAGTTGATGAACTTAAGGAATTATGGGAGGGATGGAGAGTTCCCAAAACATATGAAAATAAAGATGGGCTCGATATAAGAGTTGCAATATTAGTAGGTTCTTCCGATATTCCAGCTACACGAAAGTTATTTGGGCATGGATCTGCAGTAATGAAATGTCACAGGTGCTCGAAAAGAAGCCGATATAGTGAGAAGTTTAAAAAAACTCATTATGGTGGTATGTATGATTATGAACAATGGATTACAGAATCTGCAGATCCCCAAAAACATAGACAATATGCTCAAGAATGGCTTAAATGTGACACCAGAGGAACAAGAGAAGCTCATTTTAAAATAAACGGAGTGCAATGGGCTGAATTGCTTCGTCTCCCTTAGATGGATCCAATCAGATTTGCAGTAGTGGATCCAATGCATTGTTTGTTCCTTGGGATTGCAAAATGGATTATTCAATCCATATTTATTAAAGAAAATAAGCTAAATTCTGAGCAACTTCGTACAGCACAAAAGAGGATGGATAACGTTCAACTTCCATCTGATATTGGTCGAATCCCTCCAAAAATTGCTATCGGAGAAGGATTTTCAAAGCTCACTGCTGACCAATGGAAGACCTTTATTATGATATATGCAACAACAATTTTATGGGACATGTTAGATGATAATGATAGAAAGATATTGAGACATTTTGTTCGGGCGTGTAACTTATTGGTTGCTAGATTTGTTACTGAAGATGATCTGCAAGAAGCCCAAGAAAGATTAAGGGATATGTCAATAAATATAGAAAGAACCTATAGGCCTGAATTTATTACAAGTAATATCCATTTATCAATGCATATTCCTGAATGCATACGGGATTATGGCTCTGTTTATAGTTTTTGGTTATTTCCGTACGAGCGATTAAATGGATACATAGGTAAGCCGTACATATCGGGTGTACGAAATTATAATAAATAAAATTTTAACACAAATCTTTTCATAGGTTCATATCCTAATAGTAATTGGCAGATCGAACCCGAACTTATGCGAATTGTTCTTAAAAATTCGCTTATGGATTATCATCTTTCATGTTAATGGACGTCTGGTCTCTTAGAGAATTCTCTTAAATTTCTTGCACCAAAGAAAGTTGCTGGCAGCTTAGCTGTAACTAATGAATTTGATAGAGAAGAGTTACAGTATTTCATCTCCCTGAGACATGACACGTCCAATAAAATCTATGGCACTGAATATATACCAGGACGTATGCTAACACCTTTATATGAAAAGGTAAGTATTCCTAAAGAGGTTCAAAAAATATTATGTGAATGGTATGTAACATTATATAATAGAAAAAAGAAAGATGTGAACGCATGTATGGAAGTAACTATGAATCAACATGCACGATTAATAATAGGTAATGAAATATTTGGGTCCAAGATCACTGGACGACATGAAAATAATGCAATTATATTAGCGAAGTGGAAAGCATATAGAGATGGAACAAGTGATATTTATCCTGGGGAGGTACAATATTACTTCGAACATACTCTAACACTTCCAAAAGGACCCAAAACACATCTTCTAGCATATGTCAAATGGTATANATTTATGGAGCCTGAAGTATCCAATACTGAGTTGTGGAATGGAGAATACTATGAGGAAGGTCAAGATTCAATTATTGCAGTGCATAGAATATATGGTCGGGCCATTAAGATAAACTATCGGACGGGGAATAAGAATAAGAATAATTATGTTTCAATAATACCATTGAATCGAAGATTTAATGTTTAATTTTAATTTTAATTATTTATTAATTAATAATAAAGAGATTATCTAATACAATGAGCATATCAAACAATAACTAAACTTTAAAGTATATCTGATTTTATGCAAGAAAACTTGAATTTTAAGTATATGCATCTGATAGATAAGCCAAAGGAAAAACCTGAATAAAATTTTTAATAAATCAGGTGTCCGATATATACCCGATATTACTATTTATTATCATGTACCCGATATTGAAGGTAATATCGGGTGCCTGAAATAATAATAATTAATATCGCTGTCATATCGGGTACATTATAAAATTTACAAAAAAAAACCCTAGATATCGGGTGCCCGATATATATAAAAATATTATTCGCACTCGATAGGTACCCGATAGGTACCCGATATTCAAAAATATCGGGTACCTGATAGGTGCTCGATAGGTGCCCGATAGCTGCCCGATATTTGGATTTTGACCTGTGTTATAAATTACAGGCAAATTTGCCTGCAAAATAGTTTAAGAGATAAGACACATGACATAAATATTATAAAAATTTATTAAATTTTATCAATATTGTATTTATATAATATAATTTATTAAATTTTATTAGTTTGACATTGTATTTGCATATTGTATTTAAGTATTCTAGAGTATTAAAAAAAGAATTAAACAAATTTTTAATTTTCTATTTACTTTTTTATCAATTATCGAATATTCATATTCATTTAAAAGATCATATTAAAAGCATTGGAAATATTGGAACTTTAGTTATTATATACAATAGCCAAAATATTTGATTGAAAGATTTCAATACACGTGAGACATTGGAATTTCCAATTCTTTCAATGGAACTTCCAATTCCAATAAAATTTCATTAAAAGCATATTTTGAACATTACTGCTTATAGAATTTTTATTATTATTCTATCCATTATGCAACAGATAGAATCTTTTTTATTATTTTATTCATTGTGCAACAGATAGAATTTTTTTTATTATTCTATCCGTTGTGTAACAGATAAAATTTTTAAGACTCATAAGCTAGCTTGAACCTTATGAATCAAGTCTTAATTGAGCTTGACTCATGAGTAGTGT
The DNA here is from genome assembly GCA_003547095.1 of Diversispora epigaea. Classification (NCBI taxonomy): domain Eukaryota; kingdom Fungi; phylum Glomeromycota; class Glomeromycetes; order Diversisporales; family Diversisporaceae; genus Diversispora; species Diversispora epigaea. The sequence goes on along the minus strand of PQFF01000285.1, from coordinate 147,760 downwards.
TTGAAATTCAATGTGCGAAGTGTGCGCTCGCACAAAATTTGAAAATTGTGCATATAAAAAAAAACTTTCACACAAATTTTTCAAATAAAATTTTTAAATCAAGGAATTTTTGCACATAATTTAAAATTTGAATTTCAAACACTGTTCACGAATTTATAAGCTTATAATATCAGGCTTGGTTTGACTTGGCTTGCTAGGCTCGTAAGCCTTAAAACTTTTGAGGAGCTTTAGTTACGATTATTATTATATTTATAATAATTGTATTTTTATATTAAAATGTGTATATAAAAGATTTACTTTTAATAATTTTGAATGTATTTGCTATATTATAAAATATTTATATACAAAATTATAAAAAAGTTATTACTATTTATAAATTTATTTTTTTTCATTTATAAAAACTTTATCATCTTTGTTATCTTTATCTTCATTTTCAGTTAAATGGTTAACTTCGTGGTGAAGACTTTCACCATTTTTTATTTGTTCTTAAAAATTTTTGAAATTGTTATTTTTTATTAAATTTTTTATGTAACTATATATAGAACTTACTTTAAAAATAAGTAATAATGATTTTATTATTTTTTTTTTACTGATTATATTTGACAACTTGGAATTTAAAAAGTTTTCACATATAACAATAGTGAAAACTTTTTGATAAATCAGCATATCAGTATTATAGGTTTTCTTTAATATATCATCAGTAAATTTTTTTAAATGTAAGCCTTCGAAATCCTTCACTCCGATAACCTTCGGATACCTCCAACATAAACGTAATATTTACGAAGGTTATTGGTACCGAAAACCTTCATTTTTNTTACGATTATTATTATATTTATAATAATTGTATTTTTATATTAAAATGTGTATATAAAAGATTTACTTTTAATAATTTTGAATGTATTTGCTATATTATAAAATATTTATATACAAAATTATAAAAAAGTTATTACTATTTATAAATTTATTTTTTTTCATTTATAAAAACTTTATCATCTTTGTTATCTTTATCTTCATTTTCAGTTAAATGGTTAACTTCGTGGTGAAGACTTTCACCATTTTTTATTTGTTCTTAAAAATTTTTGAAATTGTTATTTTTTATTAAATTTTTTATGTAACTATATATAGAACTTACTTTAAAAATAAGTAATAATGATTTTATTATTTTTTTTTTACTGATTATATTTGACAACTTGGAATTTAAAAAGTTTTCACATATAACAATAGTGAAAACTTTTTGATAAATCAGCATATCAGTATTATAGGTTTTCTTTAATATATCATCAGTAAATTTTTTTAAATGTAAGCCTTCGAAATCCTTCACTCCGATAACCTTCGGATACCTCCAACATAAACGTAATATTTACGAAGGTTATTGGTACCGAAAACCTTCATTTTTATTAATAAAATGTAATACTCCGGAGGTTATTGATATCGATAACCTTCAATAACCTTTACTTTATTATAATAAACGTAATATTTGCGAAGGTTATTGGTCCGATAACCTTCAATAACCTTTGAAAATGAAATTATTACAATAACCTCCGACATAAAAAATTTCCTGATGATGATTAATATATGTAATTTCAAAATTAGGTATTCTTTTAAAAAAGTTTCTGTAAATTTTGCAGACCTGTGAAGATTATACTTGCACACTAAATTATTTTGAAAAAAAAAGTCGAAATAATTTTTCATAGAAGACGAAATTATTTTACTTAAAACCCGAAATTTTTTAACTACCCAGATAAATTTTTTGATTAAAGATACATATTACTATGATAAGCATATAACACCTGATCTTAATTATACTTGCATGCTAAATTATTTTGAGACTCCGAAATTGCAATTTTGAGGAAAAAAGTTAAAATAGTTTTTTATAGAAGACGAAATTATTTTACTTAAAACTTGAAATTTTTTGACCACCCAGATAAATTCCTTGATTAAAGATACATATAACTGGGTACTTTTTTTATTTTCATATATAGAATCCTTAAAGCTTTCTGTGTTTGTTTATATAAAGTTTTGCACTTGATATCAAGTAGCTGTTTGATAATAAAATCATATACCTGATCTTTTGCCTTCTTTTTCTTAACTTTATTGTTAACCATAAAATCTTTATACATATTTTTGAATTTTCTAGTATAGAAATGCCAACGCAGTGTTTCTTTTTTATTGACTTCAATTGCATCTATTTTCGCATCGTATGCATTTTTATATAGACTAATAATAATATCTCCATTATCAGCTGATAACTGGGACATGGTTGAAATAGATGGAGTTATTGAAGTCTCATTATTTGGGTGAATCAAGTTTGCTAAAATTTCAGTCATATGCTTTTCTACCTTAGATGAAATCATTTTTCAAATCAAGTCCTGTTCATTTTTTCACTCATGGGAAGTAATAAATGCAGTGTTCTGGAAATCAAGTGTGCCTCCTGGTTAGGTGATTCACATTGAAGTTTTCCCTCCTATTCCTCTGCCTAATTTCATTACTAATTCTTTTTTATGCACCTCATTCAAGAAAGTGTCTGTCTCTTTATCCTCCAATGTTTTCTGCTTATTCACGCAAGAAAACTGGATTTTGGATTTGGATGTAACCTCAGAAGCATTATCAGGCTAGTCTACTATGGGTCAGATTTATTAATAGCTAATACCGTGTTATTTATAGATAATTGCATTTCTGGTATCACTTCCTTATCGTTCTGTGGCTGTCTTTCCACTACCAAGGAAGTCTGTTCTAATATAGCAAGTCTTGTCTCAAGCTTTATATTCTTTTGTTCTAGTTCCTCAACTCTACCATCACACTTTGCATTTTCCTTAATAATCTGCTTCAGCTTCGCATTCTCAGCCTCTTCCTCATTAAACTTCTTTCTAAGCTCCATAATCTGGTGAACAAGATCAGAATTTAATTCTCTCAACGAATCAATTGTGGATTGTGGATTTCCCATTATTTTATATAAGATAGAGAAATATTCAAAAGTTTAATCACATGACGTGTAAAAATCGTGTTAATGCGACTTTGCTTTATTAATCGTAATAAAAATCGAAAAGAATCAAATCTATCTATTGTTTCTATACTATTGCTTACACTATCTGTTTTTCGTTTGTCTAAATCTATATTAACATTATCTCAATATTAATTATAATCTGGTTTCGTTTGTTATCGATATTCTATCCAGAATAAAAATAATTATCAGTTATACATGTGGTGTCAAAAATGAATTAATGATATTAACCTTAACAAAAGCCCGCTAAAAGTTTAAGTTGCTTGCTTTCTGCGATGCTAATAAATTTCTCGGAAATCTGTACAAAAGAATAGTTATTAGTTCGCAAGTCCAGAAGTTGTTTTTTCATTGAAATGCACTGTCACAACCGAAATATTCACACCTTAATTGCGTGTTCGGAACCTTCGTCAAAAATAAAATTATTGATCATTATTCCTGATTGCAGGATCTGACCGAATTCAATGTACAAACATTACCTTGACCGTAGAAATCTTTGATAGGGATACCTTACTTTTGATGAAATGTGTTATGCTGTAGCAATGAGTATCTGCGAGTTTTAGACAAACGATAGTTAAATTTTTTATAATAGAAGTAACAGTTGTAAAAGTTGGAGAAACGGATAGTTGGAGTAGGGAAAGGAACTGCCATTTTTTACTATGTAAAAAGATCCACTAATCCTACAATTCATTTTATTCAAGAAAAATGAATATATCAACGTTGGGCCGATAATATAATTTAATAATCTATTTTTTCTGGCTTCGAGCGCGAGAAGGTGGAAAAACGAAAACGATTTAAGAGGTTATCTTTGAAGTGCACTCCATGCAGATGCTATAATCATATGACGGATCATCACTACTGCGCCACGAGTACGTGTAACTTTATGTAAAAAGTCACCAGGGATGATGATTTTCTGCGGTATCTTTTTTAGCCGTTCTGTACAATTATGTGACAAATTTTAATAAATTCTGTAATATTATGTGACATATTTTACCCAAATAAAGTAAAATTATTTTATTACGTTTTAAAATTTATCTCCAAAAATATAACATGCTTAATTATTTTAATGATTCTTGGAATAGATTTTGACGGTCACTACTTAAATAAAGTATTATAAGTAGTGACCGTCACTACTTAATAATTATAAGTAGTGACCGTCACTACTTAATAAAGTATTATAAGTAGTGACCGTCACTACTTAATAAAGTATTATAAGTAGAAAAACTACGTTCTACACAGAAAGTTCACAACGAACCGTATATCGCGGGCCATAGTACCCCCGGGTATTTTAAAAATCCAAATAATTTTTGATAGGGGGTACTATGGCCCGCGATATACGGTAATTCCGTTATCTTCTCTAAAAACACCAGGATGTCATTTATACGAGCAAATATGGAAATTTTTTTTCTTCGCGATCGTCAAAAATTTTTTATACGATTATTATAAAAATCACCAATATCCCAATTATGTGATATTCTGTGACAAATAGAGCGATTTTCTGTGAATCACAGCAAATCATCGTCCCTGTCACCAGGTTATATTTTTTGTCGGCGAGTTTTTTTTACCGACTGACGAACCTTCAATCATAAAGTTAAGTATGGATTCTCTACTATTACTTTTATAAACCTGGCGTTTCCTAAGCCTGTGAATCCTGGGGGGATACGTTCTTCCCCTGGTGTTGTCTTCGAAATGGTTGCTTAACGATCTTTGAAAGATGCATAAGGTTCTAGTTCTTATACTCAGCGTTTCCTAAGCCTGTGAATCCTGGGGGGATACGTTCTTCCCCTGGTGTTGTCTTCGAAACGAGCGCATTTTTTATCGTAGTTTATGATTGCTTTAATGTGCTGATCTTATGTTATCCGGAGAAGATTTCGGGTTTAAAAAATTTGAAAAAAATGTAAAGGTCTTTTCCTCAGCTTTTACTAATGCTTTTTTATTTTTTTTTTTTATATTCTTATGTTCTTTTAGAATCAACATTATGGTTTGGATCATAGTTCATAGTTTAACCTGTTAATGGTTGTTTGTGGTATTAATATATTACACCATTTTATTACGTTATTTATCTGCAGGATTATGTAAAATTATTAGAAGGAATTTTATCATCTGGAGACATTAGTGCCATCAGATTTTTCAAAAAGGCTGAATTTACATTCTCTCAAAAGGAAGNACTGACGAACCTTCAATCATAAAGTTAAGTATGGATTCTCTACTATTACTTTTATAAACCTGGCGTTTCCTAAGCCTGTGAATCCTGGGGGGATACGTTCTTCCCCTGGTGTTGTCTTCGAAATGGTTGCTTAACGATCTTTGAAAGATGCATAAGGTTCTAGTTCTTATACTCAGCGTTTCCTAAGCCTGTGAATCCTGGGGGGATACGTTCTTCCCCTGGTGTTGTCTTCGAAACGAGCGCATTTTTTATCGTAGTTTATGATTGCTTTAATGTGCTGATCTTATGTTATCCGGAGAAGATTTCGGGTTTAAAAAATTTGAAAAAAATGTAAAGGTCTTTTCCTCAGCTTTTACTAATGCTTTTTTATTTTTTTTTTTTATATTCTTATGTTCTTTTAGAATCAACATTATGGTTTGGATCATAGTTCATAGTTTAACCTGTTAATGGTTGTTTGTGGTATTAATATATTACACCATTTTATTACGTTATTTATCTGCAGGATTATGTAAAATTATTAGAAGGAATTTTATCATCTGGAGACATTAGTGCCATCAGATTTTTCAAAAAGGCTGAATTTACATTCTCTCAAAAGGAAGAGGCAGAAAAAGCGCTCTTTAAAGCATTAGAAATTGTTATATCTAAGGATGATATACATGCCATAACAGCTAAAAGATTGATTAGTAATTTTGACAAATTTATTAGTACATTCAGTGTACAACAATATTGGAATAGACTTAACGTCCGAGCAGAGAAAACCACTACTAGTACTGCACAAATTATATTACAGGAAAAAGAAGTAATTATCTACACTTCATAAGCTTTAGTGAAGTTATTGTTTATTGCAAACTATTTAGGAACAAAATGCTTGCCAAATAAGGTGTAATATGTTAGAAAAGAATATTAAATCATTAACAAGAAAAAGGAGTGATGTGAATGATTTTGAGGAAAAACGAACGCCAAAAAAACAGAATGTGAATAAACTAGCTTTCGAGACGGATCCAAATGATGAGGCAGATTTTGACGACAACGAAATATTCAGTATAGATCCAAACATCGTATTTACAGATAACGGTACTGATGAAGATTATGAAGAAAATTTATTCAATTATGAAGAATACTGCGAAGAAGAAACCCAAACAAACGAGGTTGGTATACTAACATCTATGTTACTTATGTCTTTTAATGTCACCTAATATCATCATTTCTTTTAACTTAGGCTTCAGCTGATACCATTGGAAGTTGGGTTTTGTCGAGTGGTAAGGATGTAGGCAAAGAATTATCCAAATACCGCGAAAATATTCCCCGCACCAAGGCATACCTATAGTGAGTTACACTTTCTTTTGTAAGCATAAACATACTATTATAGTATCAATTTCCTAAATTCTGTTATTGATATTTTTAGTCCGGCCTATTTCGGGATACTAGATCTTTCCGGAGAGGATACAGAAGTAAAGAAATTGTTTACAGATGACGAATGGAATGAGATGATCAAGGATTTTAATAATAATGTAAAATTAAATGATATGGAAAACGAACAAGAGAGGCCCTTCTATGAGCTGATGGACAAAATTTCCGAGGTTAGCGAATTTGTAGTATTTACCTTTCATTTAATGTATCGGCTAATTAACCATTCTCTGTCCCCTACGTTAGGTATTGATGAAGAAACCTTTGGATCTAATTACCGGCATTGAAAGCTGTGTGATTGAAGTACGTATATCACTTGTATTGGTTTCTTATGGAAGCGCAGGTCTAATGATTGTCATTTACAGGACAATATAAAAGTAAATTCAACCAGACGACTTATTCAAACGTAGTAAGTGTTTTTTTCATATTCATAGTATTAGGACCAGATAGTCATAATATTTAACAATTTTAAATTAAATAGTGCATATAATCTTCAACGCTTGCAATTGCCAATGTCTGAAGGTGCCTTTGGAAGTAATTTTACGAATGCAATTACAAAAGGAATATTGACATTTGATCGAACCTATCATTATGAAGAGTAGGTTTTTATTTGATATTTATTGTTTATGTATATTCCAGTTTCGTTCATTTACTATTAATTGTAATACGCAGAGGTGAGATCCAAGGACTTGCTTCATCAGTAATCACCAACATGAAATCCAGGCCTACCGATAGAAGCTTAATTGGTCAAAAAGTAGACTTCAGGGTTAGCAAAGATCAATTTGAAATGTTGATTGGATTAAGATCCGGTGGCCTTCCCGCATCGCCGAAAAGCAAGAAATGGATGGATAAGGTGGATCTATCAGTCGCATTACGGGACGTGATGGTAAACGAGGGAATAGAAAATAACGGCGTAAAACCAGAAAATTTTCGCAAACTTTTTACTCTAGGAGTACACACATTTAGTAAGTTAAATGTTCTTAATTTTTTTCGGTATGTTCTTAATATACGACCCGACTTATTTGATTTTAGATTACAATTATAACATATACGGATTGGATTGGAAAACAAGAGGTGTTTGGCGTCTAGGTTTGCTTCAAAAAGTTAAGCTACCTTTATCAATTGATAATTTGCAAATTATCGAGAAACTTATTATATCTTTGATGCGTATCGAGGTAAATTATCGTTATTTACTCAGTAATTACATTTTATGTTTGTAAATCTCTAATCATTTTGTGTTTTTTGGTATAGGAAACTTTGCATCGTATACGAAAAATCCGTGATGAAATATTAACCGAAAAAGCAAAATTATATCGTTTCCGACGAACGTCAACATGTGCCATGGACTATTCAATTTGTGAACACGGTCGCATAACTCGTACAAGAAAAGCCAAAGAATAATTTGATTTATGAATTTTGCCATGTAATTTGTACATCATTCAAATGTATATAAAGATCTAATACACGCACGTAACAAATAAAATCCATTTGAAAATGAAATATGATGCAATCATTGAAATTTTAATCATGATTTCCAATTTGAGCATAATAAACGATGTGTGAGGTATACATTATAATGCGTCTCATTCATATAATTTCAATGATGTGTCCCAACCAAGCTGTACACTTAAAGGATCATCAACGGCCTTAGTAAAATCGAAGACCACAAAATCTCGATCCCTCAAATGTTTATCAATAATTTTAGATGCTTTTTGGGATCATCTGTATACTGGCGAACGACTCTGCTAATATCGTCCCTAGACCCCGAGCCCCGGAATAAGCATAAATGCGAAATATTCTCACGAGCATAACAGAATTTCATTTTTTGATCATCGTGTTACACGAAATTTACATATAGTATTTTTAGAGATTATGTGATTTATATCGTATTTAGGGATTTTAGACCTATTAGATTTGGTTTTTATTTATTCTTAAAATGCGATTCATTTTTTGTGTAGAATTTGAATAGAAGTTTATATATATATAACTTTGCTAATTCTCAATGCGATTAAAAATAGCCTTAAATGATGCTTGTAATATTGCCAGAGCTCGTAATGGTTTTTGTCTTTCAGATATATATATTAATATTTCTACACCATTAAGATGGAAATGTTCTAAAAATCATGAATGGGATGCGCCACTTGATAGAATAAAATATAAAAATACTTGGTGCCCTGTTTGTGCAGGTCGGCATCCTTTTCATCTTGAAATTGCAAAAAAGATTGCTATAGATAGAAGCGGATTGTGTCTCTCTACCCAATGTACAGCTACCAAGGAATTATTACAGTGGAGATGTTCCAAAGGTCATGAATGGTCAGCAACCTACAATAATGTTATACACAATAAAAATTGGTGCATAAAATGTTCGCATAGAAAGCCTTGTACTCTTGAGTCACTATTATTATGGCGCTGTGCTGTAAGTCATGAATGGAATGCTAGTCTCGAGAGTGTAAAAAATAAAAACACATGGTGTCCACATTGTATAGGAGGTAGACCCCGATATACTCTTGAAGATGCTAGAAAAATTGCGCATGATAGAAATGGGAAATGTCTTTCTGAAAAATATATTAATAACATGACAGCTTTATTGTGGTGTTGTTTTAAAGGGCATGAATGGAATGCAACATTTAATAGTATTAAAAATGCAAATTCATGGTGTCCCCATTGTTCGGGACGATATGCTTGTAATATTGATCAAGCCAAGCAAATTGCATTTAGCCGGAATGGTGAGTGTCTCTCTACCTCATATTTTAATAACTATTCAGATCTATTATGGAAATGTGTTAAAGGACATATATGGCATGCAACGCTTAATGCTATTAAAGATCGAAATACCTGGTGTCCATTCTGTCCTAAATATAAAAGAGAAAAATTATGTCGTGAAATTTTAACTGAATATCTTGGCTCTCCTTCACTAACCCGCAGGCCTGAATTCTTAAAAACACAAGAACATTTGAATGGACTAGAACTTGATACATTTTATCCACAGTATGGCTTTGCAATCGAAGTACAAGGTATACAACATGAAAAATATCATGAATTCTTTCATAAAAGCGATCCTAATAATTTTATCAAACAGCAAACACGGGATCAACTCAAGAGAGAACTATGCGAAGAGAATCAGATTGCACTAAGGTATGTTTGGTATTACGAAGACCCATATGTAGTTATTCCAGAGCATCTTCGAGAATTGGGTCTCATTGAATAAACTCGAAACTTTAAATGCTTTTGCGATTTACTATTTAATATTTATTTCAAAGTTAGAATAAAACCGAAATCATATAATTAAGACAAATTTGTCTCGCAATTAGCAAGAAATTTTATTTTTTCAAATTTATAAAACCAAACACATCAATGTAAGAGAAAAAAATTATTATTATGGAAAATTTCAACATAATTATCTAGCCTTCAGTTTCAGTGGGGATGTCCAATTATTATCATTATCTAAATAATAATCTGAGATATTTTTTAATAATAATTGGTACCGTTTGTGGAGGTCTTGAATTAATGACTACAAAAGAGTAAAGATCAGCCATAAACAGAATAAAATAAGTGAGCATAGATATTATAATTACCCGTAATGTTAACATTCTTACAGCCGATTTCGTTAGACTTGGTAAAGATGCAACTTGTTCCGGAATGTCAAAGTCCATTATTGAAAAAACAATTAGACGCATCTTAATTGGCCAATTAGCAAGGTATACATCAGCTGTTGTTCCTGTAAAGTGACAAATTAAGTTTATTAAAGATCTTGCATTAACAATTAAGACATGGCTTTACTTACCGCAGAATTGAATGCAAAGGATGGGCAAATCTGATATTTCGTATACAATTTTCTCTGGTAATGAAGATACTATAAACTTGAACATAATAGCTATTGCTTCATGCAATTTTGACAAGTCTTTATCTCTTTTTGATAAGATCGATGTGGTTGCTGTTTCCACATAAATAAATTCGATTTTTCTATTAAATGACAAGACTCCGTCATATTTTGGCTTTTTTGATGATTTGATTTTTGTGCTTTGCTTGCGACTTCACCACTATTATACAAGATTATGCAAGAACAAAATTAGCTAGATACAATATAAGATAACACAGCAGTTTTTATTAGAACATACCGTCGGAGAATATAATCATTAAGTGAAGCTAAGCAATCGTCAAAGAATGGCGCAACAATGTTGCTGTTGTACCATCCTTCTTGTAGTTCGGAACTATCTAGATTTAATATACTCTTATCCTGAAAAAGAAAAAAACTGAATACAAGATAAATAAATAAATATGTTTTACAAAAATATAAAACACATACGTATTTAATCAATACTTACAATTTGTCAAACAAATTACTGTATCTCTATTTGGATTTTCTTAATTAATGGTGATACTTGAAAGAGCTTTTCCAAGCTCCCACAATGATGTCTAAATATGTTAATTATAAGTAATAATATCAAGCTATTTTTTGTGTTTCGGTTAATTACTTACTACATTTAAACTCTTCAAAGTTTCCAAAGTTTCTTTTGACACGGATCTTTGTGGTTTATATTTCTTCATTTTTTCTTCAAAATAAAATTTTACAGATTGTCCCAAGACATTCATGATTCTACTATCATTCAGGTCGATAATACCATAACTTAATGACGATTTTTTCTTTGCTTTCTTTTCTTTCTCAAATAAGCCTATTAATTTTTCTTCGATATCTATTTCGCAAATAATTTCATCAAACTGCCAGGGAGACCAATCCATATCCATATATTCATTATTAGTTATAAATCGTGGTTGTTTATAATTGGGAGATGAAGGAGGAGGAGTCGTAGGAATTGTAGATGTTGGGTGAGACTCGCCAAACGTTTTTGCCTGTACCGTATTACAAAAAATGATTTATCAAAAGCATTATCATGATGATCAATGAAAATTAATTAGTACTTACCTGATCTGATGTAGAGATTGTATCGGAATAATTAATTTCTTCGGATTCATCGGCTGTTCGCTCATCATCATCATCGCATTTTCGTTACCACTTGAGGAGGAAGCAGACACGGATATCGCTTTAATCTGTAAAAAGGTGAGAAGACATTTTTCAATAAGTTATTTGTTACGAAACTATTGAGAATTACTTATGACTTCATGCCATCATTATTTCAAACATCTATGGTCACTCACTTTCTTTGATGATTCCGGAACTATTCCACCAGTAAAAGAACGTTTCGTTCTAAGAGCTTCTGGTATCTCTGAAATTATTTCTTGGGCACCATACGTCCGTGCTTCATCTAAAACTTCAATACTAGTCTTTATGTAATTACGTTGAGCCGTTCGCTATAGTAAATATCAATGACTATTAATTTCCATTGATAATAGAATTCTTTAAGAAGGACCAACCCCAACCTTTTTACGTTCAAATATGAGATCTTCGAAAAATGTTTTCATAGACGGATGCGGATGTATCTAAAAAAAAATAAACATAAACAATATCAATAAATTCACAATACAAGGTTGATGGAGTGGACACCGAAAATTTTCAGCAAAACCTCTGAATCGTTCTATATGACATAATAACAACCAGAAGCGTCCCCACCATCATCATTTGAGCACCGAAAATTTTCAGCAAAACCTCTAAGTCGTTCTATATGACATAATAACAACCAGAAGCGCCCAAACGTACTTCTGAACCATTCTATACGACATATAATAACAGCTCTAAACCGTTCTATATGGCATATAATAATAACCAGAAGCGTCCTGTAAAAAAATTATACCTCATCATTATTTGCCAGTTTCGTATATCGTTTATACCACGTTCCGTCGAGTCCACCCCATTCTTCATTAAATGTCTCGATATCCAAGATAGCATTTCACATCTCATATAGAAAATTGGGATATGACCATTCGGTACTGTCCTTATCGAAATATGGGACTAAAGCTGAAAAAAAGTCAACAGCAACGGTCAGAGCTTTGCAAATAAAATAAAACTTTAAATTTGATTTTTCTACCTTTAAAGCCTGGAAACGGTTCACTCATTGTTTCTAGTAGTAGTTACTATGGATGAATTTGGAGATGGATCAACAAGAGAAATATCGTTAAGGTCGCGTTACAAAGTTTCACTAAAGTGGTATTTTTTACGCGTTTTGAAATACAGTATATAGGTACTACAGACGATCAATGCACATGACTGCCGGTTCCGCGTTTAGTGCGATCGGATTTTGAAACCATTTTTTCAAGAATGTTGTATTTTGCAAGGAATAGATGACGATGACGAATCATTATTTTCTATTTGTCGATATAGATTTTATAGGTCTCGATTCCATGCTCAGAAATACGAGACAAATTTCTCTAGAGCTGTGAAAGTATGATAAGTACGAAGTATTTGACTTATAAACAAGATACATATGAAATCAACAAATGATAGCTATGATAGATCATAAAAGGAGATTCTATTTGGATATATAATTACGAGATTTTAACATGAACTAACTATTAATAGTTCAAAATTAAATATAACAAAAGATAAAAGTAATAAAAAATTTTAAACTAGTAGTGTATATACCTGCCGCCCAAATTCAAAATCCAAATGCCGAAATCCACAAATTCCAAATTATAATTAGTATTTTTTGCCGAAATCCCAAATACTAATAATTTGGGATTTTGGCGTTCCAAATTCCAAATGATTTGGGATTTGGGCAACACGTATAGAAATGTCACAGAAAGTTCTTTTATTAATAAACTTAAACTAAAAAAAATGAATTATTGGTAGAAGTAATTGAAAACACCTAAAGTTAATTTCTAATTTACTAATTTAGCTGATCTAATTATTCTGATAACATATGCGAAATTTTTTTTCCAACTCCAATAAACTTTATTAATGTGTTAGGTGTAAATTCTTACATATAAAATATTCTACATTTATTGAAACTGACTAAAATTGTTTATATTTTACCGTCCGGCCATCGTTGCCCAAGTTAAACTCAGAAACTGATGGCCAAAACACCATCAGGTATCTATAATTATAATTAATATTATATTCGCTTCCTAAAATAATCCAATTTTTTAAATTATATTTATCTATTAGTTCTAATATTCCCTTTTGCTTCTTCGATTTCTATACTACTATTATCACCTTCTCTTATTATTACTACTTTTTTGAACTCTTTCCCGTTTCTCCTTATTCTTTTATTTTTTTTCACATGTACAGGGTGGCCAGATCATCCAGTTTAATAGAAAGTTGTTCAACTTTAAATTGCTACCGTCCTATGAAAAAAATTTTTTAAAGAAAATTTAAAAGTAATTATTTGAATAATGTCAATTTTATTTGCTGGGACTAAATTGTCCGCACTGTAGCAGATGGTGGATATGGACCTGTTTCATGGATTGCATAATTCATTAGAAGATATAAAATCTGGAAAATCTCGAGGTAAAATTTTGTCATGATTAATTATATTAATAAACTAGCCAATATCTTTTTTTTGATGACCGCCACCACGGGAATTCTATTGGGACATGCAATATTTGAAAGGCATGAAATCGATTAAAATTTAATTTGTTATGATTTATTGAATTTATTAAGTAAATAAATAATGAATAAATTGAATGATCAAAAATTAATTAATCATAAATTTAAATCAGATAAAAAAAAACTTGAATGGGGGTGGCATTTACATTAAAATAAAAAGTATAATAATATTCTCTTTTTTTTAATTCATTTCTTAATTTCATTTTTTGAAATTTGTTCAAAATCCTTACTGAACACCATCCACTGTTGGCTATGAATTTTACTACTTGTTCCTTTTCAAACTCTTCCATTTGTATTTTTATAGTTAGATCCAGTGGTATAAAAGATTTAATTCTCAAATACATAATTTTTTGGGAATCATTGTTTGGTCTAATGATGCCGGTAATTTCTTTAATTGTATATTCAGATATTATACGATCAGAGTGAAATCATGAATATAGCAGGTGGTAGTCAATTTTGCAGGCATTTTAAAAAGAAATTTAATTAAATTAAAAAAAATTCAGAAAAATTTTTTTTATCTTGGAAAAAAATTTAATTCAAAAAAAAAAAGGAATTAAATCTTTTTTTTATTAACATATGATAGTAATAGTACATGAATTTTGATTATTATTATAGAAATTATTTGTCCTATTTTTATTTTATTACTTATTATATTTGGTTAAATAAATGATAATTGGATATCTAAATGATTTTTTATTACTTTATCATATTTGGTTAAATAATAATAAAATACTTAAAAACAAATAGCGAAAATATGGGAAAAATAGTGCATAATAATAATATGTAAGGAATTTTTATTACTACGTATTACTATGATTACTAAAAATAATAATTCCAGTTATATAATTTGTAACGACTTGTGTAATGAATTTTTTTGATAAATCTATTCCAGAATTATTTTTTTTTCTCATATAAAGAACATAGATTCCGGGGGGGGGGG
>PQFF01000285.1:80224-132608 GCA_003547095.1 Diversispora epigaea | reverse complement strand
GGGGGGGGGGGAGGGTTCACTCTAATCAATAATAATCGATTTCAAAACAGAATCGTTATCGTAACGTAACGTAACGTTAAAAAAAGAGTATCATGGGGATTCACCATTCACATTGCGAAATTTACACATGATGCCAACATGATTCAACCAAAAAGTATACCATATAAATAATTAATTACTTATTTTAAATATATTTATTAATGTCCAATAATCAGTGTTGATTCTAACGAATCACGAGAATACATTAATTGGGAAAAAGAAATTCAAAATAAACACCATTCCCTGATAATATCTTTTCTTTTTTATTTTTATTTCTTTGGAAATGCGTTTAGCAATACTCGATATATTTGATATTCTCAAATTGAAACTTTACATTTCTCTCGAAGAACTTTCTGATATTTCAACTTAATTCTGTCAACATCAATTCAAATAATTCTCGAAACTTATACAATTGACATTAAAATATAAAGACGTTTATTTACTGGATTTAAAAAAAATGAATTAATGGTGGATTAATTGGATACTTGTCAGAAGAAACAATTCGTAGAAAATTAAATAAATTGAGATTGAAAAGGAGATGGATGTAGAATATATCAAAACATTTATAAAAGTTCTAACCTTCGTTATTCTAAGGTTGCAACATTTTTTCTTATCAACATCAACAAAATTCTTACTACCAAATCAAAATATTTTCGATAAACATAGTGACATAATGAAGAAATCATTAAGACAATTTTTAAAAAATCAATCAAGCCTTGCTCCAATAAACTTTAATTTTGTTTTATATGTTTTAATAAAGTAATTAAATATAGAATAATAATAATACAAATTAAAAAAATAAAATAAATAAAAATTATATTTATGTTCCCAAATCTTGTTCTTGAACCATTGAATAATAAATTCCATTTTGTGCCAATAGTTCTTGATGTGTTCCTTTTTCTTTTACTTTACCATCTTTTAACACAAAAATTATGTCTGCATTTTGAATTGTTGATAATCTGTGTGCAATAGCAATTGTTGATCTTCCTTTAGCTGCTTGGTCTAATGCTTTTTGTACAATCTTTTCGGATTGAGAATCTAAAGCAGATGTAGCCTCATCAAGTAATAAAATTTTAGGATTTCGTATCAATGCACGTGCAATAGCAATTCTCTGTTTTTGTCCTCCCGAAAGTTGTGTTCCTTTTTCTCCTACTTGAGTATCAAAACCATCTGGTAATTCTGAAATGAAATCATAAATATGGGCTTCTCGGCATACCCGTTCAATATCTTCTTGAGTTGGGTCTTGTCCAGGTCGACATCCAAATATAATATTTTCTTTAATGCTCATATCAAATAATGAAGGTTCTTGACTAACAAGTGCAATATTTTCTCGAAGACTATTTGTATTAATGGTTGAAATATCTATTCCATCAATAGTAACTTTTCCACTTGTTACTTGATAAAATCTTTCTGTAAGTCCAACAGTGGTACTCTTACCACATCCTGATGGTCCGACTAATGCTGCAAACTGTCCAGGCTTGACTTTTAAATTTAATCCTTGAAGAACTTGTACATGAGGGCGAGTTGGATAACGAAAGTGAACATTCTGAAATTCAATAAGTCCCTCAATGTTTTCAATTTTTTTTCCAGACTTTGACCAGGTATCTATCATTGGATTTCGTTCAATTAATGAAATGATGGATGCTGCTGCTTGTTTTGCTTTTACGATATCAGGTACAAACTGAAATGCACGACCAGCAGCCATTGAACCAAAGATTATAGTAAAAAAGACTGTAAACATCGTATTTAGATCATATTCTCCATCTCTGAATAATCGACTACCATACCAGAATGCTAGACCATCTGCGAAGAAGACACTACTTTGTGCAAATGCAGAAGAAATTGATGCATAAAGAGCATTGTTAAATCCTTGTTTCATTGGTTCATCAAGTTTTTGGTGATATATATTACATAAATCTTCTTCACGGGTAAGAGCAGCTACTGTTCTAATATTTGCAGCACTTTCACATGCGATTTGAGCAGATTCTTCATATGCTTTTTTGGTCTTTTTCTGAAAACCATTCAACATCTTCACACAAATAGCATCAGAACCAATCAATAAAGGAATACAAATTGCACAAACTAGTGTAAGTTTCCATCCTATGGCAAGTCCAAGAACAAATCCGGTAATAACTGTAGNGATGCTGCTGCTTGTTTTGCTTTTACGATATCAGGTACAAACTGAAATGCACGACCAGCAGCCATTGAACCAAAGATTATAGTAAAAAAGACTGTAAACATCGTATTTAGATCATATTCTCCATCTCTGAATAATCGACTACCATACCAGAATGCTAGACCATCTGCGAAGAAGACACTACTTTGTGCAAATGCAGAAGAAATTGATGCATAAAGAGCATTGTTAAATCCTTGTTTCATTGGTTCATCAAGTTTTTGGTGATATATATTACATAAATCTTCTTCACGGGTAAGAGCAGCTACTGTTCTAATATTTGCAGCACTTTCACATGCGATTTGAGCAGATTCTTCATATGCTTTTTTGGTCTTTTTCTGAAAACCATTCAACATCTTCACACAAATAGCATCAGAACCAATCAATAAAGGAATACAAATTGCACAAACTAGTGTAAGTTTCCATCCTATGGCAAGTCCAAGAACAAATCCGGTAATAACTGTAGTGACTACTTGTAAAAAAGTACCTAAAGTAATACCAGCCAAACCATTTACACGAGTGGCATCCTCTGATAAAGAACTCGTCAAGACACCAACACTATTTAGTTCATCATCAAAAAATTCTATATCTTGTCGCAACATAGATGCAAAAGATAAGGATCGAATTCGTTCTATAAGATTTGCACCGGAGTAACCAAAAGCAACACCTTGTACAGTTTGACCAATTAAAGAGACTACTGCGATTACAAGAAACATAACGGACCAGAAGTTGACTTCGTGTTTTAATTGATCTGGAGGTTTACCAAAAGGTTGTAAAATATGTGAAAATATGATGGCAAATACTGGATATACACTACCACAAAAAATTGCAGCAAGTAAACCAATAATTATCTGTGGAATTTCTGGTCGATTGATTTTTCCAACTTTTTTAAGTATTTCCCAAGTAGTATATTCATAATCATGTTTCATTCCAGCTTCAAGATCTGCTTTTCGTTTGGACAAAATTGTTGATGATGCAGATAAGTTGGTAATGACACGACCTAAATGATGATCATCTTCTTCTATTATTAGATCTTCTGATGGTATTGAAGAATTCAATAAATCTGGGTTTTCTTTGATAGATTGAATTCGCTGCGCTCGAACTAAGCTGTAGTATGCACCCTTTTTTTCCATAAGTTCTTCATGATTACCGATTTCCATAATGGTACCTTGATTCATTACAATAATCTTTGTAGCATTACATATGGTAGATAATCTGTGAGCTATGACAATTGTACTGTAAAATATTGTTATAAAATTGTATAAATATTACGTAAATATTATAAAAATATTAAATATTTTGTAAATTTAATTTGAAATTAATTTTATATAATAATTGTTAGATATGCAGCAAAGTAAATATTAGAAACTTACGTTCTGTTTTTAGATGCCTTATCTAAAGCGTCTTGTACAGTACTTTCGCTTTGTGTATCTAAGGCACTTGTCGCTTCATCTAACAATAAAATCTTTGGATCTTTTATAATAGCACGAGCAATGGCAATACGTTGTTTCTGTCCTCCTGATATTAAAAATCCACGTTCACCGACCATTGTTTCATATTTTTCAGGAAGTTTCATTATGAAATCATGAGCATTAGCCATTAAACATGCATTTTCAATTAGTTCCCGTTTCTTGTCTTCTGATGCATTTTCATACTTAGATCCTATTAATCCATGAGCAACATTTTCAGCAATTGTAGTGTTGAAAAGTACAGGTTCTTGGCTAACAAGACTCATTTGTCTTCTTAGCCATTTGAGATTGAGAGATTTGATATCATGACCATCAAGTTGAACTTCCCCAGCGACGGGATCATAGAATCGAAGAATGAGTGATACGATAGTACTTTTTCCGGAACCAGATGAACCAACAAGAGCAACAGTTGCACCAGGTTCAATATCCAAAGTAACATTATTTAAAGTTTGTACTGTAGGTCGAGCTGGGTAAATGAAAGAAACATTTTTAAGTTGAATGTGACCTTTTACTTCTATTTTTTCACCTTCTTCGGATTCAATATCAATTGGTGGAACACGAAAAATTGTTTCGAAAATTTTTGAACTAGCTCCAGTAGCAAAGCTGAAAGCTTGTATATCAGAAGTAATATTTCCAAGTGAAAAGGAACCGATTATTGCAGCATAGTATATGGTGACAATTCCTCCAGGAGACAATTCACCATCAAGAACCAACTTTGTACCATACCAAAACCCTAATGCAAAAAAACCATAAATAAAGAAAAAAGTGAAACCGACCCCAGCACCACTTGCTATAGATTTCTTTCTTCCTTCAACTTTAGCATCTTTTAGATAATAATCGTATAAATTGGATAATTTCTTTTGAGTACCAAATGCCGTCACAGTTCTAATAGTACTAATTGCTTCTTCAGCAATTCTACCAGAACGTGAATAAAAATCCGATGTTCGCTTCATAAAGACTGCTGATAATTTATTCACGATACCATTAGTAATACCAACTAATGGAATAAGACAACAGATTACGAATGTCATTTTCCAATTTTTAATGAAAGCAATAACAAAGGCGGTAATAGATTGGCAAAGGTACTAGAAATCATGCGAAAAAGCAATTATAGCTAAATTGAATTTTATGTGAATAATTACGAAAAAAGACTACTAACATGGAAAGTCATGACGAATTTTTCACTGATGCCATCTTGAATTAAATGAGTGTCCGAAGTAATACGAGAGATAACTTCACCGGCACCAATTTTATCAAAATAGGCAATATTTTGACGAAGAATTGCACGTAGATATTTTTCACGAATTTTTCGCGAAATCCTTAATTTGAAAATTTAACACGTGATAATCTGTATATTTTGGATATTTTAGTAAAATAAAATAAGTAATTATTAATTTTAATAATACCTTTCGCCAGTATAAACCCAGGCAGCCATATAAATATAAGTTGCGAAAAAATCGATGCAACCGAGGTATACGAAGATTAAAGTATCATGATTAACCTCTGAAGCGAATTCATCTGGGCCAATTTTACGCATTTGGAATTGAGTAAAATAATCAACCATTTTTCCAAAAAGAATTGTTAATAAAGGCTAAAAAATAGTAATATATAAATGAATTTAAATGAATTTGAATTTAAATAATGACCCGAGAAACAAAAATGTACCAATGTAGCACTAGCCGCCCCAGAAAATATCAAACCAATAAACATAATAAGCCAATCCCTCTTGGTAGCGAAAGTATATAATCTCCAATAGGAAGCTTTAATATTGTCAATGTGAACTTGAGATTCTATAAATTTTTCGTAGGAAGGATCCAAATTACCATCCATACTTACGGTAATGGATTGATCCTCTTCCGTACTTATTGTTACAGTAGCGGATTCCTCAACCATATTTAAAATTATTTAAAACGGCAGAGAAGTGTGGGTTAAAATTTTTTTGTATCTTTAATTAGTTTGATTTTATCGTGGCAATTACAATTTTTTTTTTTTTTAATCGATAGATATTTTTTTGTTTGTTTTTCTCAGTATAAATATTAAATTTGTCCACAGATCTACGGGAAGATGTAAGTTAAATTCCGAGTACTCCTCAATGAGATTGCATTTGTTAATGGTATATTTAGACAACATTGTATGTTGTATGCATAACAATGAACATCATTACAATTATGAATTAAAGTTCTCATTATATAATAAAATTATGTCCTACTCATTGACGAGAAAATTTTTTTATTCATCAGATACACTTTTATAAATAGTCCCGTTGGTTTATAAAGATCTTAAAATAAATTCGTCCATTGTTACGTATCTTCAATACTTCTTGTCATATGAAATATAAGTTTGAGCAGGTGAACTTAGCAGTTAATGTGGCGAGGGATAGAAAGATAATAGTAATCATTAAAATTTTTATAATAAAAAGACATAAATTTAAAAATTTCTAATCATATCATAAAAAAAATGAAATAAGCGAAGATATAGATATTGAGAATTTTTTTTTTAATAATATACCGGAAAATAATGATGTCAATTTATTTACCAAAAAAAACCGTTGTTAGAAGTTTTTTTTTAATTGTTTTATTTCTCTTAATATTTTATTATTTATTGTTATAATTCTTTCTTGTTATGTCTTATTTACTACTTATTTTTATTTATCTCTAGCTTTATTTACTATTACTTAGTGTTTATTGTATCTATTTTAGAATTGGCCTATATATGTTTAGTTATTTTTATTTTTGTATAGTCAGTTAATTAAGTAATCTTAGAATAGTATCAGAAATTCATATTAACTAAAGTAGAATTAGAATAGAAAAGGTTAGTTGACTATCAAAGGACCTTGAAGACCTCAAGTGAGGTCCTTAGTTAAAGAGCCCTCAGATGGGTCCAGCAGCAAGTGAGGTCTGATTATCGGTAGACCTCAAGTGAGGTCCTGGACATTAAAGACATTAATATATATCAAATTGGAGATTTTTATTGGATTAATAATTTGAGAAATTTTACCTAGTTGTTCTTCTATAAAAATGACAAATTATTAAATTAATTAATAAATATAAAATAAAATAAATAAATGAAAAAAATCAAGTTTAAAAATATATTACCCATCTATTAAATAAGCCCAATTAAAATTTATAAGCTTATAGTGCTAAATTTTTCAGTTATTCTTTATTTAATTAATTGTAAATCAAGATAATTTATTGATGCATAAAACTTCCTTAATTAAATCAAAATAAGTGGTACATACTCTTCATTATTGTCGGCACAACCTCTGTAATTTCAAGTGGAGACAAAAAATGGGGTGATCAGCAAGGTAGTACTAAGCGAGCAAATTTGCCGTTGGACGGTTTAAGGCTGGTAAATCATCTGTATATTATTAAAAAAACTTTATTTTTTAAATGATCGACTGCATACAATGTGTGTGTTTTCGCTATAAATAGAATGCAGATATGCCTGTTAAAGAAAGAAATAATTTTCTCATTGAGGAAATACTGATGCAAGAATAATTTTTTCATTGAGGAAATACTCGGAAGTTAACTTTCATCTCGTCACCTGTAGAAAAAAATAATATAAGAAACCCAAATTTATTATTTTATTTTTTATAAATTAAATATTTATACAAAGAAACACAAAAAAATATAAAAAATAAAAAATTCTAACCACCAAGATAAAATTAAAAGACTTAAAGAAACATAAAATTAAAAGACCTAAAAAAAAAAAAAAATTTAACCCACACTTCTCTTTGCCATTTTAAATAATTTTAAATATGGATGAGGAAACTGTAAGTATGGATGATGGCAAATTGGATCCTTCTTATGAAAAAGTTATAGAATCTCAAGTTCACATTGACAATATTAAAGCTTCCTATTGGAGATTATATACTTTCGCCACCAAGAGGGATTGGCTTATTATGTTTANGTTGGACGGTTTAAGGCTGGTAAATCATCTGTATATTATTAAAAAAACTTTATTTTTTAAATGATCGACTGCATACAATGTGTGTGTTTTCGCTATAAATAGAATGCAGATATGCCTGTTAAAGAAAGAAATAATTTTCTCATTGAGGAAATACTGATGCAAGAATAATTTTTTCATTGAGGAAATACTCGGAAGTTAACTTTCATCTCGTCACCTGTAGAAAAAAATAATATAAGAAACCCAAATTTATTATTTTATTTTTTATAAATTAAATATTTATACAAAGAAACACAAAAAAATATAAAAAATAAAAAATTCTAACCACCAAGATAAAATTAAAAGACTTAAAGAAACATAAAATTAAAAGACCTAAAAAAAAAAAAAAATTTAACCCACACTTCTCTTTGCCATTTTAAATAATTTTAAATATGGATGAGGAAACTGTAAGTATGGATGATGGCAAATTGGATCCTTCTTATGAAAAAGTTATAGAATCTCAAGTTCACATTGACAATATTAAAGCTTCCTATTGGAGATTATATACTTTCGCCACCAAGAGGGATTGGCTTATTATGTTTATTGGCTTAATATTTTCTGGGACGGCTGGTGCAACATTGGTACATTTTGTTTCCCGATTTGGTCATTATTTAAATTCAAATCCATTTATATATTACTATTTTTTTAGCCCTTATTAACGGTTCTTTTTGAAAAAATGGTTGATTATTTTAATCAATTCCAAATGCGTAAAATTGGCCCAGATGAATTCACTTCAAAGGTTAATCATGATACTTTATTCTTTGTGTACCTCGGTATCTTTACTTTTTTCGCAACTTATATTTATATGGCTGCCTGGGTTTATACTGGTGAAAGGTATTATTGAAATTAATAATTACTTATTTTATTTTACTAAAATATCCAAAATATACAGATTATCACGTGTTAAATTTTCAAATTAAGGGTTTCGCGAAAAATTCGTGAAAAATATCTACGTGCAATTCTTCGTCAAAATATTGCCTATTTTGATAAAATTGGTTCCGGTGAAGTTATCTCTCGTATTACTTCAGACACTCATTTAATTCAAGATGGTATCAGTGATAAATTCGTCATGACTTTCCATGTTAGTAGTCTTTTTTTCGTAATTATTCACGTAAAAATTCCATTTAGTTATAATTTCTTCTTTTTTTTTCGCATGGTTCTAGTACCTTTGCCAATTCATTGCCTCTTTTGTTATTGCTTTCATTAAAAATTGGAAAATGACATTCGTAATCTGTTGTCTCATTCCATTAGTTGGTATTACTAATGGAATCGTGAATAAATTATCTGTAGTCTTTATGAAGCGAACATCGGATTTTTATTCACGTTCTGGTAGAATTGCTGAAGAAGCAATTAGTACTATTAGAACTGTGACGGCATTTGGTATTCAAAAGAAATTATCCAATTTATACGATTATTATCTAAAAGATGCCAAAGTTGAAGGAAGAAAGAAATCTATAGCAAGTGGTGCTGGGGTCAGTTTCACTTTTTTCTTTATTTATGGTTTTTTTGCGTTGGGATTTTGGTATGGTACAAAGTTGGTTCTTGATGGTGAATTGAGGAATTGTCACTATATACTATTCCGTAATGGTTGGTGCCTTTGCACTTGGAAATATTGCTTCTGATATACAAGCTTTCAGTTTTGCTACTGGAGCTAGTTCAAAAATTTTCGAAACAATTTATCGTGTTCCACCAATTGATATTGAATCTGAGACCGGTGAAAAAATCGAAGTTAAAGGTCATATTCAACTTAAAAATGTTTCTTTTATTTACCCAGCTCGACTTACAGTACAAACTTTGAATGATGTTACTTTGGATATTGAACCTGGTGCAACGGTTGCTCTTGTTGGTTCATCTGGTTCCGGAAAAAGTACTATTGTATCACTCATTCTTCGATTCTATGATCCCGTTGTTGGGGAAGTTCAACTTGATGGTCATGATATCAAATCTCTCAATCTCACATGGTTAAGAAGACAAATGAGTCTTGTTGGCCAAGAACCTGTACTTTTCAACACTACAATTGCTGAAAATGTTGCTCACGGATTAATAGGATCTAAGTATGAAAATGCATCAGAAGACAAGAAACGGGAACTAATTGAAAATGCATGTTTAATGACTAATGCTCATGATTTCATAATGAAACTTCCTGAAAAATATGAAACAATGGTCGGTGAACGTGGATTTTTAGTGTCAGGAGGAGAAAAGCAACGTATTGCCATTGCTCGTGCTATTATAAAAGATCCAAAGATTTTATTGTTAGATGAAGCGACAAGTGCCTTAGATACACATAGTGAAAATCTTGTACAAGACGCTTTAGATAAGGCATCTAAAAACAGAACGTAAATATCTAACAATTATTATATAAAATTAATTTCAAATTAAATTTACGCAGTATTTAGTATTTTTATAATAATCTTTATAAAATTTTATAACAATATTTTATAGAACAATTGTCATAGCTCACAGATTATCCACCATACGTAATGCTGCAAAGATTATTGTAATGAATCAAGGTACCATTATGGAAATCGGTAATCATGAAGAACTTATGGAAAAAAAGAGTGCATACTACGACTTAGTTGGAGCGCAGCGAGTTCAATCTATCAAAGAAAATCCAGATTTAATGAATTCTTCAATACCACCGGAAGATAAGGATATTTTGTTAATCAAAAATAAACAAGATATAATACCAGAAGAAGATCATCATTTAGGTCGTGTCATTACCAACTTATCTGCATCATCAACAATTTTGTCCAAACGAAAAGCAGATCTTGAAGCTGGAATGAAACATGATTATGAATATACTACTTGGGAAATACTTAAAAAAGTTGGAAAAATCAATCGACCAGAAATTCCACAGATAATTATTGGTTTACTTGCTGCAATTGTTTGTGGTAGTGTATATCCAGTATTTGCCATCATATTTTCACATATTTTACAACCTTTTTCTAAACCTCCAGATCAATTGAAACACGAAGCTATCTTCTGGTCCCTTATGTTTCTTGTAATCGCAGTAGTCTCTTTAATTGGTCAAACTGTACAAGGTGTTGCTTTTGGTTATTCTGGTGCAAATCTTATAGAACGAATTCGATCAATATCTTTTGCATCTATGTTGCGACAAGATATAGAATTTTTTGATGATGAACTAAATAGTGTTGGTGTCTTGACGAGTTCTTTATCAGGGGATGCCACTCGTGTAAATGGTTTGGCTGGTATTACTTTAGGTACTCTTTTACAAGTAGTCCCTACAGTTATTACCGGATTTGTTCTTGGACTTGCCATAGGATGGAAACTTACACTAGTTTGTGCAATTTGTATTCCTTTATTGATTGGTTCTGATGCTATTTGTGTGAAGATGTTGAATGGTTTTCAAAAAAAGACCAAAATAGCATATGAAGAATCTTCTCAAATCGCATGTGAAAGTGCTGCAAATATTAGAACAGTAGCCGCTCTTACCCGTGAAGAAGATTTATGTAATATATCTCATCAAAAACTTGATGAACCAATGAAGCAAGGATTTAATAATGCTTTTCGTACATCAATTTCTTTTTCATTTGCACGATGTATTCTCTTTTTCGCAGATGGTCTTGGATTCTGGTATGGTAGTCGATTATTCAGAGATGGAGAATATGATCTAAATATGATGTTTACAGTCTTTTTTACTATAATCTTTGGTTCAATGGCTGCTGGTCGCGCATTTAAGTTTGTACCTGATATCATGAAAGCAAAATCAGCTTCATTTCATTAATTGAACGAAATCCAATGATAGATACCTGGCCAAAGTCTGGAAAAAAAATTGAAAACATTGAGGGACTTATTGAATTTCAGAATGTTCACTTTCGTTATCCCACTCGCCCTCATGTACAAGTTCTTCAATGATTAAATTTAAAAGTCAAACCTGGACAGTTTGCAGCATTAGTCGGACCATCAGGATGTGGTAAGAGTACCACTGTTGGACTTACAGAAAGATTTTATCAAATAACAAGTGGAAAAGTTTCTATTGATGGAGTAGATATTTCAACCATTAATACAAATAGTCTTCGAGAAAATATTGCACTTGTTAGTCAAGAACCTTCATTATTTGATATGAGCATTAAAGAAAATATTATATTTGGATGTCGACCTGGACAAAACCCAACTCAAGAAGATATTGAACGGGTATGCCGAGAAGCCCATATTTATGATTTCATTTCAGAATTACCAGATGGTTTTAATACGCAAGTAGGAGAAAAAGGAACACAACTTTCGGGAGGACAAAAACAGAGAATTGCTATTGCACGTGCATTGATACGAAATCCTAAAATTTTATTACTTGATGAGGCTACATCTGCTTTAGATTCTCAATCCGAAAAGGTTGTGCAAAAAGCATTAGACCAAGCAGCTAAAGGAAGATCAACAATTGCTATTGCACACAGATTATCAACAATTCAAAATGCAGATATAATTTTTGTGTTAAAAGATGGTAAAGTAAGAGAACAAGGAACACATCAAGAACTATTAGCACAAAATGGAATTTATTATTCAATGGTTCAAGAACAAGATTTGGGAACATAAATATAATTTTCATTTATTTTATTTTATTTTTATTTATTTTAATTTAATTTGTATTATCATTATTCTAAAAAAAAGTATATTTAATTACTTTAATTTTGTTTTTATGTTTTAATAAAGTTTATTGGAAAAGGCTCGGTTGATTTTTTAAAAATTTTCATATAATTTCGTTCGTTTATCGTAATTTTTCTGAGTAAATTCAATGAATTCTTTTGTAATGCCAATGCCTTAAGCACTCGATCTTAATAATATTTTGTTCATTTGTGTAGGCTTTAATTATTTCTAAATTTGTTAAATAATTTCTAATTAATAAAATTTTTTATTTTAATTTATAATAAATATAGGATTTTATTTTATTTAAATAACGGCAAGAATTTTTTTTTTAATAAAATAGGTTAATAATAATTTTGATTTGATAGTAAGAATTTTCTCGATGTTGATAAAAAAAAAAATGGATCTAAATTTAATAATAATTCATAATTTTTTTTTAAAAAAATTCATCTACCAGATTTTCGAAACATTCATCTTTCAATTTCAATCTATTTAATTTTCTACGAATTGTTTCTTTTGACAAGTATTCATTTTTTTTAAATCCAGTAAATAAACGTCTTTACATTTTAATGTCAATTGTACAAGTTTCGAGAATTATTTGAATTGACTTTGACAGAATTCAGTTGAAATATCAGAAGAGAAATGTAAAGTTTTAATTTGAGAATACCAAATATATCGAGTATTGTTAAATAACCTAAAACGCATTTCCAAAAAAAAAATAAAAAACTAACAATGTAATGATGATAATGATATGTGATAAAAAAAAGATATTATCAGAGAATGATCTCTTTTCAGCCTTATTTTGAATTTCTTTTTCCCAATTAATACATTCTCGTAATTCGTTAGGATCAATACTGACATTCGAAGTGGATGTTTCATTGAACTTTAATAAATTAGGATCTATACATTTAAAATATTTAAAATTAAGTAATTATTTATTTATTAATATAATTAATCGTGATAACCTTTTACCTTGAGATTTTCCAGATTTTATACCTTCTAATGAATTATGTAATCCATGAAGAGTATGAATACTTCGACTAATATAACAAGATTGTGGATGAGATATACTTGACGATAAAGATGATTCTTGTTTTTGATATTTGATTGCTTTTTCCTGATTTTCATCTGCAATTGTAAACTGTTGTAGAATGTCATTAATTATTTTATTGTCACGTAATTTACTAAATAAATTATAAAATACATTGGATAATTCTTGAGAAGTTGGTCGTTCAGAAGGATTACTACTCCAACATTTTTCCATTAAGTCCGAATACAATTTTGGAATCCAATCTGACATAATATTCGGAATTTTTGGTCTTAAACCATTACATATATCAATTATCAAATAGGTATCATGTGCTCGATCGTGAAATGGTTGTTTTCCAGTTGCCATTTCATACATAATTCCACCAAAACTATAAATATCTCCCTTTTTCGTGAATACATTCCCTCGTAAAACTTCGGGTGGAATATATGGAATTGATCCATAAATATTATTACTTTTTTTTATCAGATTTTAATATTAAATCATTTTCTAAACTACATAAACCTAAGTCCGTAATTAATACATCATATAAATTTGAATAATATTTCATCAAGATATTTCCACTATGTAAGTCACAATGAACTAAGTTATTATCATGTAAATAATCAAAACCAATTACTATCTTATACAGTAAATATATTTTTGATTTCCATCTTAAATTCAAAAAACATTTTGTTATAAATTTATTTAAGCTATCATCATATAAATCCATAACAATAATATAGTTTTGAGTGAAAGGATTTTTTGAAAATCCAAAACATCTTATGATGTATTTCCAATCATTCGCAATCATTATATTCTTAACCTGAAATATATTAAAAAAAAACAAATTAATTTAATTCACAATATCTATCAATAATAAAAATTTATAATAATTTATAATCTAAACAAAAGAAAATATACCTCTTTAAGAAATTTAGATATATCATATCTGGAATAATTTATTTCTTTCAAAGCAGCTTTCTTATTCCCATCATAATATTTCCAATCCTGTTTATTAAAATTCCACCAATGCTTTAATCCATTTTTTAATATAGAAGAATATACAGATCCATATCCACCATCTGCTATATGTTTAATAATTCGAAAGTTGTCATAAGGTATCCATTGTAATTTTAACTTATATCCACATCCTTGATGATTTTTTTGGGATTCTTGGATGATTTCATCGATTTCAGAATTCCCGCTAGTCCAAGTTTTGAACTCTTTAATAAAATGTTCTTTAATACATGAATCACAAATTCCAATAGGTTCGTTAATGTAATTATTATTATTGTATGAATGTCCAGCTGGACAATATACTATTTCCTCTTTTCCTTGAGACATGGAAAATAAAGAAATATGTTATTGAATATATTTTTTTGCGTAGTGTTGTTACGTTTGTTATTCGATACTGCGATATTTAAATGATATGATGTCATTGATCCCACATAAATTTCTAGAATGACTTTATAGAATGTCTTTATAGAAACAAATATTTACCTTTTTGATGATATTAGCTTCCACAAGATCGTTCTCATCTTTCTTTTATACGTGTCACATGATGCCGACACAACCCAAGATTTTCTATGTAAATTTCTATAAATGAACAAATTTTGGGGGGGGGGGGTTAGTCAGTATTTATCACCCGCTTCTCATCAAACCCTTCGAATATACAGTATCGATTTTTATTATCAATCATGTAACATAATTATGATCGTTAGTGGAGCGGCGGGTTACATGCATGCCATTGTTAATATTTCCTTTTGGCACCAACTCTGGTTACAACTAGTCATTAAAAAAAGCTGTGTAGTAATTATATATTATCTATCATTGAAATCTTCGAGTTTTTAAAAATGATATGTAAGAAATCTTTTAATNTACATGAATCACAAATTCCAATAGGTTCGTTAATGTAATTATTATTATTGTATGAATGTCCAGCTGGACAATATACTATTTCCTCTTTTCCTTGAGACATGGAAAATAAAGAAATATGTTATTGAATATATTTTTTTGCGTAGTGTTGTTACGTTTGTTATTCGATACTGCGATATTTAAATGATATGATGTCATTGATCCCACATAAATTTCTAGAATGACTTTATAGAATGTCTTTATAGAAACAAATATTTACCTTTTTGATGATATTAGCTTCCACAAGATCGTTCTCATCTTTCTTTTATACGTGTCACATGATGCCGACACAACCCAAGATTTTCTATGTAAATTTCTATAAATGAACAAATTTTGGGGGGGGGGGGTTAGTCAGTATTTATCACCCGCTTCTCATCAAACCCTTCGAATATACAGTATCGATTTTTATTATCAATCATGTAACATAATTATGATCGTTAGTGGAGCGGCGGGTTACATGCATGCCATTGTTAATATTTCCTTTTGGCACCAACTCTGGTTACAACTAGTCATTAAAAAAAGCTGTGTAGTAATTATATATTATCTATCATTGAAATCTTCGAGTTTTTAAAAATGATATGTAAGAAATCTTTTAATAATTCATTCTATAATTTACACCATCTCTGGTAAAATAGATAATAAAATATTTCGCAACGACAGATGTCAAAATGTATATCTTTTTTTTTTTTTTGAATACATTATCTTCCGATTACAATTGAAATTAAAAATTAAATTTCACAAAATTTGGGATATTGATTTTATTGAATCTTTTTATTACATGATCATAATTATTTTTATTATAATCATAAAATTATAAACAGTAGACCTGAAATAAATAAGTTAAAGGATTTCTTTAATAATGAATAATAAATTACTCCTACAATAAAATAAAATATTAATCTAAAAAAACAAAATAAAATAATATTAATATTTGATTTTTTTTAAAAAAATCCAATCTAGTCTTTTTTAATTTTCTTAATTTTCTTAGATGTAATATTATCATCGTTATCCAAATTAATGCATTCTTTGGATTCTCTAAAGTTGAAAATGATCGTTTTTTGCTTGATTTTGTATTTCCTTTTCAAAATCAATACATTCTTGTGATTCTTTAGAATCAATATCATAAGTACTAATACTTGAACTAGTTAGTTCATTAGACTTCAATAAATTAGGATCTATAAATGTAAAATTTATAATTAATTATTTGAAAATAATATAATTAAATCATGATAAAATATTACCTTGAGATTTTCCAGATTTTATATCTTCTAATGAATTATACAATCCGTGAAGAGTATTAATTCTTCGGCTAATATAACAAGATTGTGGATGTGATTCTTTTTCTTGGTTTTGATCTGTAACCTTAAATTGTTGAAAAATATTATCTATTTTATTACAATTGTCACGTAAATTTCTTATTACATCATATAACTCTTTGGCAGTTGGTCTTTCGGAAGGATCACCACTCCAGCATTGGTTCATCAAGTCAGAATACCATTCTGGAATCCAATCCGGAATTTTTGGTCTTATTCCATTACATATATCAATTATCAAATAAGTATCATGTGCTCGATCATGAAATGGTTGTTTTCCGGTTGCTATTTCATACATAATTCCACCAAAACTATAAATATCTCCTTTTTGTGTGAATTTATTTCCTCGTAAAACTTCGGGTGGAATATATGGAATTGATCCATAAATATTATTACTTTTGTTATCAGATTTTAATATTAAATCATTTTCTAATCTACATAAACCTAAGTCTGTAATTGATGCACCACTAAATGAATCTAAATAGCTTATCAAAATATTTCCACTATGTAAGTCACGATGAACTAAGTTATTTTGATGTAAGGAAAGAAGACCAATCGCTATAGTATATATTAAATATTTTTTTGTTGACCACCTTAAATTCCCGAAATTTTTTGTTAAAAATTTATGTAAGCTATAATTCTGTAATTCCATAATAATAATGTAGTTTTGAGTGGAAGGATTTTTTGAAATTCCAATACATTTTGTGATGAAATACAAATCATTCGCAATTATTAGATTCTTAACCTGGAATATATATAAAAAATAAATTATGTGAAATATATATATTACGTAAAATATTTTCAATAATAAAAGTTTAGAATAATTTATAATCTAAATAAAAGAAACATACCTCTTTAAGAAATTCAGATATATCATGTCTAGAATCATTTATTTCTTTCAAAGCAACTGTCTTAACATCAGAACGATATTCCCAATCCTGTTTATTAAAATTCCAATACAATTTTACGCCATTTTTTAATATAGCAGAATACACAGATCCATATCCACCATCTGCTATGTGTTT
Source organism: Diversispora epigaea (assembly GCA_003547095.1). Taxonomy (NCBI): domain Eukaryota; kingdom Fungi; phylum Glomeromycota; class Glomeromycetes; order Diversisporales; family Diversisporaceae; genus Diversispora; species Diversispora epigaea. The sequence continues at coordinate 115,101 of PQFF01000285.1, read as the reverse complement.
GATATCTCGAAAATCATCATATGGCATCCATTGTAGTCTGTATCCATCATTTCGATGATGACTTATTTGGTCTTCTTGGATAACTTTATCAATTTCAACATTTCCACTAGACCAAGTTCCGAACTCTTGAAAGAAATTCTCTTTAGTACACAAATTACAAAATCCAAAGATATTGATAAAATTCTTGTAATTATGATTAAAAATATCATTGGAAGAATGACCAGCTAGGCAATGCACTATTTCTTCTTGAGGCATGGAAATAAAAAAATATGCGTTTTTTGTTCAATTATAGGTAGTGCCTTAATATTTATTCTACTCTGACTCTGCATGATGTCATTGATCCTACATAAATTTCTAGAATGTCTTTATAGAAATATTGGATATTGTCAAAATTTACCTTTTTTGATGATATTGGCTTCCACAAGATTGTTCTCGAAAATAAACAGGTTACAATATATTATGTCAAAATAATTACATTTTCAAGTTTATTGTAAAAAAAAAAATAATAATTCAGCTCAGTTTGTAGTAAATTATATATTATCTGTTATTATTATAATAATACAAAATAATTCTATAATTTACACCATCATCTCTGGCAAAATATATAATAAAATATTTCGGTCAAAGTTGTCATAACAAAGAATTCTTTTTGTATGTTAAAATTGTATTATGTAAAATTGCTTTCTCATTTTTATTGCCTTTATTACATAATCACAATTAATAAATGGGATGATTTGCATAATTTTCGGAATACATCTTAGATATACTCGGTAAGTGAGGTGTCTTTTCTTTTTTATATTAACGATTAATTCATTATTATTACATTTACATTTTTTTAATTATATTACATTTTTTTTATTTATTATATTTATTTTTATTTATTACATTTTTTTATTTATTACATTTATTTTTATTTATTACATTTATTTTTATTTATTACATTTATATTATTACATTTATTTTTATTAATTTATTTATTATAATTATTCATCTTCATAGAATTAAAAAATGGCATCTTTGATAAGTAATAATACAAGGCTTAAGGTGTTGAATGCTTATAAACAATTATTACGAGTTCAACGAGAAATTTTTAATGGTAATTAAAATTTCATCTTGTGGAAAGAAAGATCATTACATAATCTCAATAATAAATAATAATATCGTAGTTTTTTTTTTTTTTTNTTTTTATTTATTACATTTATTTTTATTTATTACATTTATATTATTACATTTATTTTTATTAATTTATTTATTATAATTATTCATCTTCATAGAATTAAAAAATGGCATCTTTGATAAGTAATAATACAAGGCTTAAGGTGTTGAATGCTTATAAACAATTATTACGAGTTCAACGAGAAATTTTTAATGGTAATTAAAATTTCATCTTGTGGAAAGAAAGATCATTACATAATCTCAATAATAAATAATAATATCGTAGTTTTTTTTTTTTTTTCTATAACATATATTTGAATGTTTATTATGAAAAAATGAAGAAGATTTATTTGCTATGACAGGTAATGATTTAATAAATCATAAATTGTTATCAAGTTCAAAAAAAAATTATTATTATTATTATCATCATCAGTATTAAAAAAAAATTGTATCATTAGAGGCAAGAAATACGACATATAAAGAATTTTCAAAAAATAAGAATGAGAATGATGAATTGAAAATTGATGAAGTATGTCATAATACAAATAAGTTTATATTATAATATTTAGAATTTTTTATTTTTTCAAATCCTAAATTTTTTTATTTGATTTTTCCTAATATCTTCTAGCAAATTAATCAAGCCATAGATGTAACAAAGTTTTTAAAATCAAATGTGGCACAAGCAGTCTTGAATCCAGATAAAAGTAGATTTAGTAAGTTTTTTTTTTTCTTTAAGAATTGATTTCAAAGTTAATTATTAATTATTCATTATTATTAATAATATTATTTCTGATGTTATATTATTTTCAGAAGTGAGAATAACCGAAAATCATGAATTAGGTGATAATGAATCAATCAAGAATTCAGTATCTACAAAAGAATTAAAACAAAGAATGTCAGGCGTTTGTTGTGGTTGTGAATAAAATTTCTTATATATATATATAAATATATATATTTTAATTTATTGTATTTTAAATTTTAGATTTCACTTTTCTATCATAATTTTATTATTTATTATTGGTGACTTTAATGAAATTTTTTCATATTAGAGGATATATATATTATAGATATTAGAGATTTCTTGTAACTTTAGGAATAGTCTATTTCCTAAATTAATAATAAATTTCATTTTTCCTCCCTCAATGACTCTTCAAACCGGTTTTCACAATAAATTTTTATATTTCTAATTTAATAAATTTTATTAAAGTTTATTATAAGTAGCTAAATTTTTTACACAAAATTATACTGGATTGAAGATCTTTGTGTTTATCAACTTTGCCACCAACATTTTCTTTGTTTTTTTTTGGTTTGATAAATTTTTAAAAAAATGACAAAATCAATTAATGTTCAAGAAACTTCAGATGTTCGGTAAAAATAAAATAATTATCATTAATATTAATATATTACTTTATCATCATTAATTATTGATATTAATTATTAATATTAATTATCGTCATATTAATTTATTAATTAAAAGACTCTCAATTGATATCTCAAAACTTGAAAAATATTTACAAGCCAATTTACGAAATATAAAATTACCATTGGAAGTTCGACAATTTAAATTTGGACAGAGTAATCCGACTTATCTCTTAATTGATGCAAAGTATTTAATTATAATTCCAATTATAAATTTTTAATGATTTTTAAATGATTTTTAAATGATTTTTAAATATATATTTTTTTCATATTAATAATTTTTATTCATTTTTATTCAATTATTTAATAAATCGGTATCATCATATATAATTTTTTATATAAATAGTAAAAACCATTATGTATTGAGAAAGAAACCACCAGGACAACTTTTATCAGCTACGGCTCATGCGGTGGAAAGAGAATTTCGAATACTGGATGCATTAAATAAAGGAAATACTCGAATTCCGGTTCCTAAGGTTTATTTGTTATGTGAGAATAATGAAATTTTGGGAACTTCATTTTATGTATGTAATTTTTGTAAATTCTTTATTTTATTTTATTTTTATTTTATTTTTATTTTATTTTATTTTATTTTTATTTTTATTTTATTTTATTTTTATTTTTATTTTTATTTTATTTTTATTTTATTTTATTTTTATTTTATTTTATTTTATTATTTATTTTATTTTATTTTTATTTTATTTTATTTTATTATTTATTTGATTTAGGTTATGGAATTTTTAAAAGGTAGAGTTTTTGAAGATGCGAGACTTTTATCACTTCCCCGCGAAGTTCGAAATCAATGGTAAATCTAATCAACGACAACAAAATTAATTATAAATTATTAAATATATTAATCATTAACTATTATTAACTACAAACAAACAAACAAAAATTAGTTGGTATTTAGCAATTGAAACGTTAGCCAAACTTCATAAAATAGATTATAAATCCATAGGACTTGAATCTTACGGAAGATCCTCCAAAAATTTTTATTCAAGGCAAATTAATTCATTACTTAAGATAACAAAAATCCAAGCACAAATTAAAGATGAAAATGGGAATCAAGTTGGACCATTACCTAAACTTGATGAAATAATTGAATGGTTTAAAAGAAATGAATTAAAAGATGAGTCTAGTATTGTTCATGGTGATTATAGAGTACGGTACATTTATTATTATATTTATATTTATCATTATATTTATATATTTATTATTATTCTAATTATCATCATTTATTATTCTGATTATCATCATTTATTATTCTGATTATCATCATTTATTATTCTAATTATTGTCACCATTTATTATTATCAGATGGATAATTTGGTAAGTAAATTAATTTAATAACATATGATTTATTTAATAACCAACGTATAATATATGATCTAATAATATATAATATAAAAATAGATATATCATTCGACAGAACCAAAAGTGATTGGAATTATAGATTGGGAATTATCAACAATTGGGCATCCATTATCAGATTTGGCAAACTTATTATTAATATTTTATATTATAGATACTGGACCAGTTATAGGATTAAGGGATGTTAAGGATTTACCTATTCCGACGGTTAATGAGTTAATTAAATTATATTGTGAAAAAGTTAATAGACCTTATCCTATACCTAATTTTGAATTTGCAATTTTATTTTCATTCTTTAGGGTAATTATTATTTATTTATTTATTTATTATTAATTATCATTTATTTATCATTATTGTAAATTTATTAATTAATTAATTTATTATTATTAATTATCTTTTATTATTTATTAATTAAGTTGGCAGTAATTGCTCAAGGATTAACTGCTCGAAGTTTTCGTAAACAATCAAGTTCTGCTGAAGCTAGATCATATTTAGGAATATTTAAATCAATTATGCATCAAGCATATGAATTTCTTGATTCGGTTAATAATAATAATAATAATAATAATAATAAGAANTGCAATTTTATTTTCATTCTTTAGGGTAATTATTATTTATTTATTTATTTATTATTAATTATCATTTATTTATCATTATTGTAAATTTATTAATTAATTAATTTATTATTATTAATTATCTTTTATTATTTATTAATTAAGTTGGCAGTAATTGCTCAAGGATTAACTGCTCGAAGTTTTCGTAAACAATCAAGTTCTGCTGAAGCTAGATCATATTTAGGAATATTTAAATCAATTATGCATCAAGCATATGAATTTCTTGATTCGGTTAAAAATAATAATAATAATAATAATAATAATAATAATAATAATGAGAAGAGTAAATTATAATTTTCATTTTGTAAAATTTTTATTTATAAGATATAATAAATATATTTATATATTTATATTTTTATACAACAAAAATAACCTTAATCATAAACTAATTATACAATATAACCAAATAATTATACAATTCTATTATAATAATGATAAGAAATAATTCAAAATATCATCATCAAATAAAAATTAATTTTTTAAGTAAATAAACCAGCATTCTTCGTATCTTTAAATCCTCTCACCACAATAATCCAAATTATAATTAATATCAACCCAACAATATAACTTATCAAATAAGATTGAAGTACTAATCCCTTACCTCTCGAAAATAATACTTTATTATAACGTAAACATATAGCAAGTAAAATTCCCATGACTATCACATAAATTAATCCTACTAGTGGACCCTGCCGAATTTCGATCGCTGTGGCAGCTAATAATAATCCATTTAATAATCCACCCACAAGCCATCCGATAACTAAGAAAGGAGAATGAATTGTATAATGATGTTGTCGACGATATGCGAATATTTGAGACCATGTGATTAATATTGCACCGGCTATTTGCAAATAATTTCCGAACTAATTTATAATTAATTAATAATTCAATAATAATTAATAATAATTAATAATTAATAATTAATAATAATAATAATAATAATAAATTGATTGAATATTTACAATATTTCCCAACTCTTCTTGATAATGATTATTATCTTCTATTGCAGGATATTCAGTTGTGATGTTGAAATTTGCATCAATCATATTATCTAAATTCTGGTTTACCATAGTTGCTGTCAAGCGCATTCCTGATCCTGAAATATAAATTAAATATAAATTAAATATAAATTAAATATAAATTAAATATAAAATATTTAAGTTTTATTAATAAACACGACCCGCGCTTTATTTTATTGTATAAGAATAATAACCTTGAGAATAAATCACGGCTCCAAACAAAAACCATACATTGAGGAATGAACGTTCTAGTATATTAAAAACTAAATAAAAATATAAACAATTAATTTTTAGTTACGTAAGTTGGATTAGAGAATAGAAAATGGAATATTATAGATTACAATCTATTATATGTAGGAAAAGAGAAGTTACCGATCGTCGCTCCTTCACTATTAAAACCAGTGAAAACTTCCGCAGATATCAAAATAAAATAATTTATAGGTATTGTTACTATCGGTTCAATATACCCTACGATAAATAATAAATTAAATAATAAAATTAAATAAAATTAAATAAAATTAAATAAAATTAAATAAAATAAATTAAATAAAATTAAATAATAAAATTAAATAAAATAATTTAATTTAATTAATTAATAGAGAGAGAAAGTGGCTTTGGCTTACTATAAATATCAGCCCCAATTCCTTGAGGAAACTTGAAGATTACAGGTATTGCCGAGTATAATAAAATCCAACTCGGTGCAATAATTAATAATAGAATAATTCTTGATTCATAACATTTTTCAATTAAGGGCATTCTTCCTGAACTTGCCATTCCTATAAACACGGAATCTTGAACTTCTTTTCGATCTATATCCCTAGTTTCCGCACTTATATAGTTGGCATGAACTTTATTACTTGCCATTTTTTTATTTGATTATTTAATTTTTTATTTGATTATTAATATTTAATTATTAATTATTTATGATTTTAATATTATTATTGTGATTTATTTGATTAATTGATTAAGATACAGATTCATAAAAGGCTTATAAAAAAAAATAAAGGCGAACCAAAGAACATAGAAAACTTATAGTGAAAAGAAAATGAATGAAACCAAAGATTATTAATCAAAAAAAATAAATAGTAATTGATGATAAATGTGTTACTTTGAGATCGGACTTAACTAGCCTTCGTTACATATTTTGAAGAATTGGATGTTTATTATGAATATCTTTGCTTCTTTGAATTTCATATTTTTTTTTTTATATAAAATAGAATAAATAATAATTGATTATCTATTTCTTAAATGATATTTTTAGGTGATTTTTAAGCTGTGTTTCCATCTTTATCTACATGTATATATATCTAATAATAGAATAAAAACAAAGTTCTTTTATTGAATTTATGAATTTTAGATATTTATATATATATATGTATAAGTNTATTAATATTTAATTATTAATTATTTATGATTTTAATATTATTATTGTGATTTATTTGATTAATTGATTAAGATACAGATTCATAAAAGGCTTATAAAAAAAAATAAAGGCGAACCAAAGAACATAGAAAACTTATAGTGAAAAGAAAATGAATGAAACCAAAGATTATTAATCAAAAAAAATAAATAGTAATTGATGATAAATGTGTTACTTTGAGATCGGACTTAACTAGCCTTCGTTACATATTTTGAAGAATTGGATGTTTATTATGAATATCTTTGCTTCTTTGAATTTCATATTTTTTTTTTTATATAAAATAGAATAAATAATAATTGATTATCTATTTCTTAAATGATATTTTTAGGTGATTTTTAAGCTGTGTTTCCATCTTTATCTACATGTATATATATCTAATAATAGAATAAAAACAAAGTTCTTTTATTGAATTTATGAATTTTAGATATTTATATATATATATGTATAAGTGGAAGATTATTAATTAAATTCAGAAGAAAATAATTATACAAAACAGGTTATTACCAGAAGTTTATATTTAGTAATCTCGTTCTTAACGTCATTTTTGGGAACAGGAACAAGAATTAGGTAATTGTCTCGCACGCACGTTAGCAAGGTATTATATTACTTTGAGGCAACGATGATCTGTGCTGTAATTTTGTCTTGTAAAAGATTCTTACAATAAATAATTATCATTAATGCAAAGGAAAGGCTCCATTAGTAAAATAAGGACTTTTGATTTATATATCCTTTTCTAAGCCAGGACACGGGAAAGCCAAAAGATTTATTTAAAGCAAATGAAACTAATCGCATGATGCAAATAACTTAGATTATATTTAAACCTCAAGTTAATATCTTATAAATTAATGCTACGTATGTGCTTCAAAATTAATATTTGGGAACTTTAGCAAAGATTTCTCAGATGAAAAATTGGAAAGTTTTTATGTCTCATTATTAATAATAAACAAGAAATTAAAAAAAAAGGTATTATTAATATTTTTTTTTTACATATTTTCTTTTGATTAGTTGTACACAAAATTAATGTAACAATGGAATATTAAAAAATCAGTTAAAAAATTGGTTGTCTAACTTTATTATATTTATAATATCCAATGAGTTGAGTTAACGAACTTTATTTTAATTACCAGATTTATCCAAACAATAGAACATTGAATCAATCTAAGAATAATAATTCGGGTTCGGTGAAAGGGTTACACTTAAAATCGGATACTTGTGATATGCTTCCGCCGAAATTTCCAATTTGGTGTCGTAACAGCTGTCTAAATATTTGGATTTTTGGATTTTACATGATTGAAAAACAAAAGCCAATTCGGGATATTTATCATTTTTTATTTTTCAAGTTTGAAATTACATAAGAAGTTGAGTGATTCAATTTAAGGCAATTAACTCTCTCGCTTTATTACATAAAAGAAACCCTATTCTTCAATCGAAAAGTAGAGGATTAGGATTACATCCACCAAGAATTTTTCTAGTACCATTACCTACTTTTTAAAACTTGAGATAGAAAACGACAAACTTAACAGCAACAGCCGATGTGTTGCCACCTCGAAAATTTTTTAAAAAAAAACGTCACCATCATTATTTTCTAAACCATTTTCAAAAAATAAAAACCACCAGAAATTTTGAAATATCTAATATGTGGAAGGCATTGTTTTAAAGTTGTTTTCAAGGACAAGAAAATTTTCCTTAGTCCATTCTTCAAGTAAAAGTAGGATTCTTGGCTTTTCCCCATTGAATAACATATTCCCATTTCTTATTTTCTTCCATTTGTAAGTCATCTCGTTTATTGCTTCTTCAGGAAGAGAAAGAAAATATTATTCTTAATATTCAAAGATAATATTAGGATATTTTGCAATTATATTATTGCAAAATTCTTGAATTACTTTGAAATTCTTCAATGGGTAAAAACTTATTTAAATTAAACTTAAACTAAAAAAAAAGAAAAAAAGTTTAATCTTAACCAAGAAGAATAGTTTATCAATAAAATATTTTTAAATATATTTAAAAATAATTCATTTTAACGACAACAAAAGTGAGAAAGGTAACTGAATTTTCTGTTTTTTCGAATTAAAAAATTCGATGAGATATCTAAATTATATAAATGATAATATATAAATAATATATTAAAAATAAAATAAAATAAAATAAAATAAAATAAAATAAACGATTAATCTAATGAAATTATGACTTGCTTACATTTGACTATTTGTTTTTTCATTTTTAATATATATATTTTTTTGAGAAATAATGACAAAAATTAAAAAATTTGCGACATTTATAATCAATGAATGGTAGTTGAATTACAAATGGTAAGCACAATATGGTAAATGAAACGTTGTTCAATCTATAATATTTCTTAAATTATATAAATTAATAACTTTTTATACCTTTTTAAGTGACATAGGTCATTCCGAGAACCTCCTCGGTAATGTATTAGATGATCATTATTACATAGTATTTTATTTATATGCGTTATTATAAAAATTGGCTACATTCTATCCATACATATCAATTCTTTGGCAATTTTTTTAATATCAATAAATGATATCACAGTTGCTAAACTTCTAAATGATCGAAAGAAATTATTAATTAAACAGAATAAATTAAAATATGATTCAATGTCAAAATAATTACTTCTCCAAATTTATTATTATCTCGCTTGTGTAGCAAGTTTACATCCGATATAAATCCTATTTAAAATAATAACAATAAATGAACCTCCTATAAAACCAAAGATTAAAAATAATAAATGTAATAAAAATATTTTTTTTTGTTTTTTTTTAAAATATAAAATAAATATAAAATATAAAAAAAAAATGAGAATCTAATTTAGTCTTATTTAATTTTCTTTAATATAATATTATCTTCTTTGTTCGAATTAATGCATTCTTTAGATTTAAGGGAATCACAATCTAAAGTTGAGAATGATCGTTTTTTTTCTTGATTTTGTATTTCCTTTTCCCAATCAAAGCATTCTTGAGGTTCTTTAGAATAAATATCATAAGTACTGATACTTGAACCAGTTGATTCATTAGATTTTAATGAATTAGGATCTATAAATTTAAAATTTATCATTAATTATTTATTAAATAATAATTAAAATAAAATAATTAAAATATTACCTTGAGATATTCCACTTATTATATCTTCTAATGAATTATGCAATCCATGAAGAGTATGAATACGTCGGCTAATATAGCAAGATTGTGGATGGGACTTGCTTGAAAATAGAAATCGTTTAAATTTGTTACGTGTTTTAAAATCATTGAAATTAAACGTAGAATCATATAGTTCTTTCGCAGTTGGTCGTTCAGAAGGATCATCACTCCAACATTTATACATCAAATCTAAATACCATTGTGGTATACAATCTAATATAATATCGGGAATTTTTGGTCTTACTCCATTACATATATCAATTATTAAACGGGTATCATGTGCTCGATCATAAAATGGTTGTTTTCCAGTTGCTGTTTCATACATAATTCCACCGAAACTATAAATATCCCCCTTTTTTGTGAATTCATTTCCTCGTAAAACTTCGGGTGGAATATATGGAATTGATCCATAGATATTATTACTTTTGTTATCAGATTTTAATATTAAATCATTTTCTAACCTACATAAACCTAAGTCTGTAATTGATACTTCCCTTAAATTATTGTTTATCAAAATATTTCCACTATGTAGGTCACGATGAACTAATTTTTTTGCGTGTAAGCTTATAAGACCATATGCTACTGTTTCTAGGCACCATCCTTCTACTGAATACTGAACACTTGTTGCACTTGTTATAAATTTATGAAAGCTAGAATCATATAACTTCATAACAATAATGTAGTTTTGGCTAGAGGGATTTTTTGATATTCCATAACATTTTGTGACACAACACAAATCAGTAGTAATTAGATTCTTAACCTGAAATATAATAAACCATAAATTAATTTAATTATATTGTCAAAAAGTTTATAATAACTTATAATCTAAATAAAGAAACATACCTCTTTAAGAAATTTAGATATATCATTTTTAGAATCATATATTTCTTTCAAAGCAACTTTTACATTATTATCTTTTAATACAGCAGAATACACAGACCCATATCCACCATTAGCTATGTGTTTGATATCTTGAAAGCTGTTATAAGGTAACCAATATCCATAACCTCCTTGAAGATTTTTTTGAGATTCTTGGACAAATTTATCAACTTCAGCACTCCCACTAGAACAAGTTTTAAACCCTCGAATCCATAAATGTAAAGTTTCAGTAGGTTCTTTAACGCTTCTCCATTATAGTAAGAATACTTTTCTCGAGACATGGAAAATAAAGAAATATGTGTTATTGAATATTTTTTTTTGTTCAAATTATAGGCGATATTTAAATACTAATGTCATACATTTCTAGAATTTATTTCTGATGACGTTAGATTCCATAAGATTGTTCTTAAAAATAATTATTTCTTAAAAATTATATTACGTAAAATCCATTATCACGAAATTAGTATCGACTATTCAAAAAAGGATAATCTCGCTTTTGTAATAAATTTACACTTGGTATAAAACCTGAAATAAATAAGTTAAATATTTCTTTAATAATATATAATAATATATAATAAATGAAAAAAATTAAACCTATATTAATCTAAAAAAGCAAAATAATTTTTGATTGTTTTTTTTTTGGATTTTTCAGAATCTAGGTAATCTTTTTTTTTAATTTTCTTATCCTTTTTATCCATTCTTTGAATGATCGTTTTTTGCCCGGTTTTGTATTTCCTTTTCCCAATCAAAGCATTCTTGTGGTTCTTTAGAATAAATATCATAAGTACTGATACTTGAACCAGTTGATTCATTAGATTTTAATGAATTAGGATCTATAAATTTAAAATTTATCATTAATTGTTTATTAAATAATTAAAATAAAATAATTAAAATATTATCTTGAGATATTCCATGAAGAGTATGAATACGTCGGCTAATATAGCAAGATTGTGGATGGAACTTTCTTGAAGATCGAAGTTGGTCTATTTTAGAACTAATATGTCTACCTTTGAAATAATACATAGTATCATATAGTTCTTTCGCAGTTGGTCGTTCAGAAGGATTATCACTCCAACATTTATACATGAAATCCGAATAGCATTGTGGTATATAATCTAACATAATATCAGGAATTTTTGGTCTTAAACCATTACATATATCGAATAATAAACGGGTATCATGTGCTCGATCATAAAATGGTCGCTTTCTAGTAACCACTTCATACATAATTCCACCAAAACTATAAATATCTCCCTTTTTCGTGAATTCATTTCCTCGTAAAACTTCGGGTGGAATATATGGAATTGATCCATAGATATTATTACTTTTGTTATCAGATTTTAATATTAAATCATTTTCTAAACCACATAAACCTAAGTCTGTAATTGATACATTATTTATACTCAATCCATAATGATTTACCAAAATATTTCCACTGTGAAGGTCGCGATGAACTAAATTTTTTGAGTGTAAGCCTATAAGACCACTTGCTATTAGTGTTAGAAAGGCAATTTTATTAGGTAACCAAAACCCAAGTTTATGCAAACTACAATTATATAACGTCATAACAATAATGTAGTTTTGGCTAGAGGAATTTTTTGAAATTCCAAAACATCTTGTGACGTAATACGAATCAGCAGTAATTAGATTCTTAACCTGAAATATAATAAAACATAAATTAATTTAATTATATTGTTAAAGTTTATAATAATTTATAATTTAAATAAAAAGAAACATACCTCTTTAAGAAATTTAGATGTATCATGTCTAGAATCATTTATTTCTTTCAAAGCAGCTTTCTTATCTACAAAAGAATATTCCCAATCCTGTTTATTCAAATTCCAATGCGATTTAATGCCATTTTTTAATATAGCAGAATACACCGATCCATATCCACCATTTGCCAAGTGATTGATACCCAGAAAATTATCATATGGTATCCATTGTATTCTATTTCCATAATATCCTTGATAATTTTTTTGAGATTCTTGGACAAATTCATCAACATCAGCATTCCCACTAGACCAAATTCCGAATTCTTAAATAAAATGTTCAAGAATGACCAGCTGGACAATGATTTTTTTGAGAAATGGAGAATAAAGAAATATACGTTATTGAATATTTTTTTTTGTTCAAATTATAGGCAGAAAATAAGTAGTACTACTCCGATATTTAAGTAATACATGTCATTGATCCCCGCATAAATTTCTGGAATGTCTTTATAGAACTGTATTGGCTTCCACAAGATCGTTCTCAAAAATAAACAGAACAGGTTATGTCAAAATTAAAAAAAAAATAACTCAGTATGTGTAGTAAATTATATACAGTCAGACCTATATATAATCACACTTTATATAATCACATCATATAAAAACCTATGTATAATCACAACCAAATACTTAATAATGCTATATAAAAAAACCTCTTTACAATCACCACATTTTTATGATCACCTACCAGAAAACCCGATGCTTAGTAATGCTATATAAAAAAACCTATATAATGATCAGTTTTTAAAAAATGATATACAAGAAATTTTTTAATAATTTATTCTACACCATCTCTGGTAAAATAGATTTCGCTAAAAATGTCATTGGATACATTATCTTCTGATGGCAATTTAAATTTTATCGAATCCTTTATCACATGATCATAATCATTTTTATTATTATACCTAATATAAATCCAGAAAAAATAGGATTTCTTTAATAAAAAAATAATAAATTACTCCTACCGTAAAAATAAAATATCAATCTTAAAAAGCAAAATAATATTTGATTGGTTTTTTGTATTTTCAAGAATTTTTTTTTTTGATTTTTTTTTAAAAAAATAAAATAAAAATTTAATCTTATTTAATTTTCTTAGATGTAATATTGTCTTCGTTATTAAATTAATGCATTCTTTGGATTCTTCGAGAATTACAATCTAAAGTTGAGATATCATAGAATGGTCCTTTTTCAGCCTTATTTTGAATTTCCTTTTCCTAATCAATACATTCTTGTAATTCTTTAGAATTAATATCATAAGTACTGATACTTGGACTTTAATAAATTAGGATCTATAAATGTAAAATTTAGTAATTAATTATTTATTAAAATAATTAAAATATTATATTTAATCATGATAAAATGTTACCTTGAGATTTTCCAGATTTATATCTTCTAATGAATTATGCAATCCATGAATAGTATGAATACATCGGCTAATATAACAAGATTGTGGATGAGACTTGCTTGAAAATAGAAATTGTTCAAATTATTTATCTATTTTAGAACTAATACGATGGAAACTAAATATAGTCTCATATATTTCTTTGGCAGTTGGTCGCTCAGAAGGGTTACTACTCCAACATTTATGCATTAAGTCAGAATACAATTTTGGAATAATATCAGGAATTTTTGGTCCTACTCCATTACATATATCAAATATTAAATGGGTATCATACGTTGTTTTTTGGTTACCATTTTCCACCAAAACTATATGGAATTGTTCCATAAATTTTATTACTTTTATTATCAGATTTTAATATTGAATCATTTTCTAACACATAAAAATATTTCCCACGATGAACTGATTTTTTTGTGTGTAAGTTTATAAGACCATATGCTATCTGTTCTAAGTACCATTTTCTTGATGTCTACTGTAAATCCCGACCACTTGTTATAAATTTATGCAAGCTAGAATCATATAACTTCATAACAATAATGTAGTTTTGGCTAGAGGGATTTTAATTTATAATCTAAATAAAAAGAAACATGCCCTTTAAGAAATTTAGATATATCATTTCTAGGATCAGAATAGTTTATTTCTTTCAAAGCAAAAGCACCCATGTAAGAATATTCCCAAACCTGTTTAATTGAATTCAAATATTTTTTAATATAGAAGAATACACGGACCCATAACCACCATCTGCTATGTGTTTGATATCTCGAAAGTTGTCATAAGGTATCCATAGTAACCTATATCCATAATATCCTTGATGATTTTTCTGAGATTCTCAGACAAATTTATCAACTTCAACATTCCCCAAGAACAAGTTTCGAACTCTTGAATAAAATGTTTTTTGATACATAAATCAAAAATTTCAGTAGATTCTTTAATGCTTCCATTATTATTGTAAGAATGACCAACTGGACAATAATTTCCTCGAAACATGGAAAATAAAGAAATATGCGTTATTGAATATTTTTTTGTTCAAATTATAGGCAGAAATAAGTACTGTAGTTGCAATACTCTAATGTCATTGATCCCCGCATAAATTTCTTTATTATCTGTATTTTGATGATGTTAGATTGTTCTTAAAAATAAACAGAACAGGTTACAGTATATTATGTCAAAATAATTATTTTTTCAAGTTTATTATTAGGAAAAAAATAAATCAGTGTGTAGTAAATTATATATAATATGCAAGAAATTCTTTTAATAATTCATTCTGTAATTTACACCAAATAGATAATAAATATTTCGCAACGACAGGTATCAATACAGTATTACTTTTTTTTGTTTGAGTTCATTATCATCTTATTGCAATTGAATCGTTACATTATGTAAAATTTAGGATATTAATTGAATCCTTTTATTACATAATTATTTTTATTACAATCACAAAATTATAAACAGTGAGTTATCGTTGACTATTCAAAAAAAAGGAAAATATAATCTCACTTTTGTAAAAAGTCTACGTCTGATATAAATCCTGAAATAAATAAGTTAAAAAATAATAAACGAAAAAAATTACTCCTACCACAAAAATTAAATATTAATCTAAAAAAGCAAAATTTTTTTAGAAAAGATAAAATAAATAAAAAAAATTTAGTCTTTTTTAATTTTTTTAGATGTAATGTTATCTTCGTTATCCAAATTAATGCATTCTTTGGATTCTCGAGAATTACAATCTAAAGTTGAGATATCAGAGAATGGTCTCTTTACAACCTTATTTTGAATTTCTTTTTCCCAATCAATACATTCTTGTGATTCTTTAGAATCGATATCATAAGTACTAACACTTGAAGTAGTTGGTTCATTAGGCATTAATAAATTAGGATCTATAAATTTAAAATTTAGTAATTAATTATTTATTAAAATAATATATGTAATTAAAATCTTGATAAAAATATTACCTTGAGATTTTCCAGATTTTATATCTTCTAATGATTTATGCAATCCATGAAGAGTATGAATACTTCGGCTAATATAACAAGATTGTGGANCTACCACAAAAATTAAATATTAATCTAAAAAAGCAAAATTTTTTTAGAAAAGATAAAATAAATAAAAAAAATTTAGTCTTTTTTAATTTTTTTAGATGTAATGTTATCTTCGTTATCCAAATTAATGCATTCTTTGGATTCTCGAGAATTACAATCTAAAGTTGAGATATCAGAGAATGGTCTCTTTACAACCTTATTTTGAATTTCTTTTTCCCAATCAATACATTCTTGTGATTCTTTAGAATCGATATCATAAGTACTAACACTTGAAGTAGTTGGTTCATTAGGCATTAATAAATTAGGATCTATAAATTTAAAATTTAGTAATTAATTATTTATTAAAATAATATATGTAATTAAAATCTTGATAAAAATATTACCTTGAGATTTTCCAGTTTTTATGTCTTCTAATGAATCATGTAATCCATGAAGAGTATGAATACTTCGGCTAATATAACAAGATTGTGAATGAGAATCGTTTGAAGATGAAAATAATTCTAATAATTCTTGTTTTTGATATTTGATTTCTTTTTCTTGATTTTCATCTGCAATTCTAAACTGGCGTTCATGATTCCGTGATTTGGTAAGCAAATCGCAAATTACATTAAATAATTCTTTGGCAGTTGGTCGTTCAGAAGGGTTATCATTCCAACATTTATGCATTAAATCTGAATACAATTTTGGAATCCAATCTAACATAATATCCGGAATTTTTGGTCTTTTTCCATTACATATGTCAATTATTAAACGAGTATCATGTGCTCGATCATAAAACGGTCGTTTTCCAGTTGCCATTTCATACATAATTCCACCAAAACTATAAATATCCCCCTTTTTTGTGAATGCATTTCCTCGTAAAACTTCGGGTGGAATATATGGAATTGATCCATAAATTTTATTGCTTTTGTTATCAGATTTTAATATTAAATCATTTTCTAAACCACATAAACCTAAGTCTGTAATTAATGTATCATAGAAATTTGAATAATATTTTATCAAAATATTTCCACTATGTAGGTCGCAATGAACTAGGTTTTTTAAATATAGCCACTCAAGACCAGATGCTATTCTAAATAGTAAACTCATTTTTGAATTCCATCGTAAATTTAAAAAACTTTTTGTTATAAATGTACGTAAGCTGTCATCACATAATTCCATAACAATAATGTAGTTTTGGCTAGAGGGATTTTTTGATTTTCCAATGTATTTTGTTATGTAAACCCGATTTCTAGAAATCATTAGATTCTTAACCTAAAATAATAAAAAATAAATAAATTTATTTGTGTAAAATATATAAAATTGTAAAATATTTCAATAATGAAAGTTTATAATGGTTTATAATCTAAATAAAAGAAATATACCTCTTTAATAAATTTAGATATATCATTTCTAGAACCATTTATTTCTTTCAAAGCAACTTTATTATAATAATCTCCCCGATCCCGATACCAATTCTCTCTAATGTCATTTTTTAATATGGCAGAATACACAGATCCATATCCACCATCTGCTATGTGTTTGATACCCCGAAAGTTGTAATAAGGTATCAATTGAGATTCTCGAATAGCCTCGATTTCAACGGAATGTTCCAGAGTACATAAATTACAAGATCCAAGGTAGTTATGATTTTTGCGATTATTATAAATTATATCATTAGAAGAATGACCAGCTGAACAATACAATATTCTTTTTCTTGAGACATCGAAAAATGCGTTTTTAAATTATTGGCAGAAAATAAGTAGTATTTAATCATAACTTACTATAACTATTAGGTCATAGGCCGACACTCTGTAATACTTCCTCTTAATAATATTGCCTATTAAAGGAATATTTGTTAACCTAATTAATTAGTGTTCCAATCTTATTAACAGATATCTATAATTCTTTTGTGTAATGTTTGTGTAACTCTACTATAATATGATCGCGGAACCTCTATTTAGAGAAATCTATTTATGGAAAAAAATTTTTTGGTTTATGTAAGTAACACATGATGTGAATTTTAGCTAATTTGTAATTAAAATTCAAAAAAATAGATTCACGTGTACAAATGTAAATATATAACAGGATCGTTCTCAAAAATAAACAGATAAATCCTGAAATAAATAAGTTAAATATTTCTTTAATAACATATAATAAATGAAAAAAATTACTCCTATGTTAATCTAAAAAAAGAAAAATAATATTTGATTGTTTTTTTTTGGATTTTTCAGAATCTAGGTAATCTTTTTTTTTAATTTTCTTAAATGTAATATTATCCTTTTTATCCATTCTTTGAATGATCGTTTTTTTGCGCGGTTTTGAATTTCTTTTTCCCAATCAATACATTCTTGTGATTCTTTAGAATCGATATCATAAGTACTAACACTTGAAGTAGTTGGTTCATTAGGCATTAATAAATTAGGATCTATAAATTTAAAATTTAGTAATTAATTATTTATTAAAATAATATATGTAATTAAAATCTTGATAAAAATATTACCTTGAGATTTTCCAGATTTTATATCTTCTAATGATTTATGCAATCCATGAAGAGTATGAATACTTCGGCTAATATAANATATATAACAGGATCGTTCTCAAAAATAAACAGATAAATCCTGAAATAAATAAGTTAAATATTTCTTTAATAACATATAATAAATGAAAAAAATTACTCCTATGTTAATCTAAAAAAAGAAAAATAATATTTGATTGTTTTTTTTTGGATTTTTCAGAATCTAGGTAATCTTTTTTTTTAATTTTCTTAAATGTAATATTATCCTTTTTATCCATTCTTTGAATGATCGTTTTTTTGCGCGGTTTTGAATTTCTTTTTCCCAATCAATACATTCTTGTGATTCTTTAGAATCGATATCATAAGTACTAACACTTGAAGTAGTTGGTTCATTAGGCATTAATAAATTAGGATCTATAAATTTAAAATTTAGTAATTAATTATTTATTAAAATAATATATGTAATTAAAATCTTGATAAAAATATTACCTTGAGATTTTCCAGATTTTATATCTTCTAATGATTTATGCAATCCATGAAGAGTATGAATACTTCGGCTAATATAACAAGATTGTGGATGAGATTCATTTGAAGATGAAAATAATTCTAATAATTCTTGTTTTTGATATTTGATTGCTTTTTCTTGATTTTCATCTGAAATTCTAAACTGATGTAGAATGTCATTAATTATATCACTATTCCTTAATTTACCAAATAAATTGTAAAATCCATTAGATAGTTCTTGAGAAGTTGGACGTTCAGAAGGATTACCACTCCAACATTTTTCCATTAAGTCCAAATACAATTTTGGAATCCAATTTGACATAATACCCGGAATTTTGGGTCTTACTCCGTTACATATATCAATTATTAAACGGGTATCATGTGTTCGATCATAAAACGGTCGTTTTCCAGTTGCCATTTCATACATAATTCCACCAAAACTATAAATATCCCCCTTTTTTGTGAATGCGTTTCCTCGTAATACTTCAGGTGGAATATATGGAATTAATCCATAAATCTTATTACTTTTGTTATCGGATTTTAACGTTAAATCATTAGCTGAACGACATAAACCTAAGTCGGTAATTACTGCATCATAAAAATTTGAATAATATTTTATCCCAATATTTCCACTGTGTAAGTCACAATGAACTAAGTTATTATCATGTAAATAATCAAAACCAATTACTATCTTATATAGTAAATGTATTTTTGATTTCCATCGTAAATTCAAAAAACTTTTTTTTATAAATTTATGCAAGCTATCATCATATAAATCCATAACAATAATATAGTTTTGAGTGTAAGGGTTTCTTGAAAATCCAAAACATCTTGCGATGTATTTCCGATCATTCGTAATCATTATATTCTTAATCTAGAATATAATAAATTTAATTGTATAATATATATATCAATAATAAAAGTTTACAATAATTTATAATCTAAATAAAAGAAACATACCTCTTTGAGAAATTTAGATACATCATTTCTAGAATCATTAATTTCTTTCAAAGCAGCTTTCTTGCCTTCACGACAATATTTCCAATCCTTTTTATTAAAATTCCATCGATATTTAAGTCCGTTTTTTAATATAGCTGAATACACAGATCCATATCCACCATCTGCTATGTGATTGATAATTCGACAGTTGTCATAAGGTATCCATTGTAATTTTAACTTATATCCATATCCTTGATGATTTTTTTGGGATTCTTGGATAACCTTATCAATTTCAACATTACCACTAGTCCAAATTTTGAACTCTTCAATAAAATGTTCTTTAATACATAAATCACAAATTCCAGCATATTCGTCAATGTAGTTATTATTATTGTTTGAATGACCAGCTGAATAATGCGTTATTTCGTTTTCTTGATCCATGAGAATTGAAAAAATACGTTATTGAATATTTTTATACTCAAATTATGTTCAGTTGTTTTGTTTGATCATCACAACGATTTTCATAATATTTTCCTAAACAAATAATCTTTGCTCCGATATTTACTTGATCATCAGAACGATTTTCATAATATTTTCCATTTAAATACTTTGCTCCGTATTATTTGACGCATGATTTCTAGAAGAAACAAATATATCTATATTACATTGTTTAAAATTTATAAAATTTAGCTTTTTGTTTGAATAATAAAATATTAATTACATGAAAGGAAAACCATGTGATAGCGCATTTCTTTAATAATAAATAATAAATTATTCCTACAATAAAATATGATAAAATAAATAAAAAAAATGTGAATCTAATATAGTCTTTTTTAATTTTCTTAATTTTCTTAGATGTAATAATATCTTTGTTATCCAAATTAATGTATTCTTAGGATTACAATCTAAAATTGAGATATCAGAGAATGGTCCTTATTTTGAACTTCTTTGCTCCCAATGAAAGCATTCTTGTGGTTCTTTAGAATATTAATTAGGATTTATAAATATAAAATTTATAATTAATTATTTTGTTACAATAAAATAATTAAATCTTGATAAATTTAATACCTTGAGATTTTCGGTATACTTGACGATAGAGATGATTCTTGTTTTTGAGATTTGATTTCTTTTTCTTGATTTTCATCTACAATTATAAACTGTCGTATCCGGAATTTTCGGTATTACTCAATTACATATATCAATTATTAAACGGGTATCATGTGTTCGATCATAAAACGGTCGTTTTCCAGTTGCCATTTCATACATAATTCTACCAAAACTATAAATATCTCCCTTTTTGTGAATTCATTTCCTCGTAATGCTTCAGATGGAATATATGAAATTAATCTGTGTATCCGATGACTTCTTGGATAACTATATCAATTTCGACATTCCTACTAGACCAAGTTCCGAACTCTTGAAAGAAATTCTCTTTAGTGCACAAATTACAAAATCCAAATATATTAATAAGATTCTTGTAATTATGATTAAATCTATTATTGGAAGAATTTCCAGCCAAATAACACACCATTTCCTTTTCTTAAAAAATAGGAATTGAAGAAATATGTGTTATTGAATATTTTTTATATTCAAATTATTGGTAGAAAATAAGTTGTATTTATTAAATAATGCATTTACTCTCTGATGACATGTATCATGATCTCGTATAAATTTCTTTTTTGAATATGTTGGATTCAACAAGATCGCTCGTCCTCAAAAATATATTATGTCAAACTTCAAGTTTATTATTTATATATCATCCATCGTTGAACTCTTCGAGTTTTTAAAAAATGATAGGTGAGAAATTCTTTTAAATTCATTTTACACCATTGTCTGTTTTTTCGCTTGGATACATTATCTTCTGATTGCAATTTAAAATTATTAATTTTATCGAATCCTTTTATTACACTATCATAATTATTTTTATTATTATTATAATCACAAAATTACAAACAGAGAGTAATAGTTGACTATTCAAAAAAAAGGAAAATCATATAATCTCGCTTTTGTAACAATCTAGACATAGTAATCCTGAAATAAATAAGTTTAATAGGATTTCTTTAATAAAAAATAATAAACGAAAAAAAATTACTCCTACAATAAAAATAAACAAAATAATATTTGTTTTTTGTTAGGAATTTTTTTTTATTTTTTTAAAAAACAAAAATCTAATTTAATCTTTTTTAATTTTCTTAGATGTCTTTAGAATCAATATCATAAATACTGAAGCTTGAAGTAGTTGGTTCATAAATTAGGATCTATAAATGTAAAATTTAGCAATTAATTATTTATTAAAATAAAATAATTAACAAAAACATTACCTTGAGATTTTCCAGATTTTATATCTTCTAATGAATTATGCCATGCATAAAGTCCGAAGACATAATATCAGGATTACTCCATCACATATATCAATCATTAAACGATTATCATGTGCTCGATCATAGAATCTATCATTGAGTTTTTTAAAATAATTCATTCTATAATTTACACCATCTCTGGTAAAATAGATAATAAAATATTTCGCAATGACGAATGTCAAAATGTCATAATCACAGTATAGCTTTTGTTTTTTTTTGTTTATATACATTATCTTCTGATTGCAATTGAGATTAAAGATTATATTATGTAAAATTTAGTATAGACTCTTATCCTGTATCCTCACATACCATTACATTTATTAATTAACATTTGAATAAAAATTATTATGAAAAAGTATAATAAGAGCTATTCATAATAACAGGTAATTATAATAACCTTTGAATTTACAACATAATTCCGAAGAAAAATTATTTATTTTTTATTTATATTAATTTTTTCCCCCATGATAATACTAATTTTGGGTATTACCAAAAAAATGGGGTTAGAAATAATATTAATATTTACTTATTTTTGTATTTTTGATTTTTTTTTTAAAAAAATAAATCTATTATTTAAAATCTAAGTTGAAATATTTTGGGGGACGAAAGTTGAAATGATTTTTCATAGAAGACGAAATTTTTTCTCATCTGAATTCTTTGTTTAAAAATACACCTAACTGGGTACATAGATTTCCAAAAGACGAAATCATTTTGGGAAAATGTATAACTAGACTGGGAGGAGGGTTCTCTTACATATATATTATTATCTATTATTTAAAATATAACGGGTCACATGATGCTGACACGCCTGACCTAATATAAATCCTGAAATAATAAAATCTAATTTAACCTTTTTTAGTTTTCTTAATTTTTTTAAATGCAATATTATCTTCGTTATCCAAATTAATGCATTCATTAAATTCTCGAGAATTACAATCTAAAGTTGAGATACCAGAGAATGGTCTCTTTTCAGCCTTATTTTGAATTTCTTTTTCCCAATCAATGCATTCTTGTGATTCTTTAGGATCGATATCATAAATACTGACACTTGAAGTAATTGATTCATTAGACTTTAATAAATTAGGATCTATAAATTCAAATTAATTAATTATTATCAAATTAATTAAAATGATATAATTAAATAATGATAAAAATGTTACCTTGAGATTTCCCAGATTTTATATCGTCTAATGAATTATACAATCCATGAAGAGTATGAATACTTCGGCTAATATAACAAGATTGTGGATGAGATATACTTGACGATAGAGATGATTCTTGTTTTTGAGATTTGATTGTTTTTTCTTGATTTTCATCTGCAATCTTAAATTGTTGTAAAATATAATCTTCTATTTCATTATTAAATTTATCAACTAAATCCCAAAATGTATCACGTAATTCGTTATCAGTTGGTCGTTCAGAAGGATCATCGTTCCAACATTTATACATGAAATCCGAATAGCATTGTGGCATCCAATTTAACATAATATCAGGAATTTTTGGTCTTAAACCATTACATATATCAATTATTAAACGGGTATCATGTGCTCGGTCATAAAATGGGCGTTTTCCAGTTGCTATTTCATACATAATTCCACCAAAACTATAAATATCTCCCTCCTTTGTAAACGCACTACCTCGTAAAACTTCTGGTGGAATATATGGAATTGATCCATAAATATTATTACTTTTTTTATCTGATAATAATATTAATTCACTAACTAAACTACATAAACCTAAGTCTGTAATTGATGCGGCATATAAATTTAAATGTGAATAATCGTTTGTCAATATATTTCCACTGTGTAGGTCACGATGAACTAACTTTTCGGTGTGCAATCTCCCAAGACCAATTACTATATCATATAATAAATCTATTTTTGTTTTCCACCTTAAATTCATGAAATTTTTTGTTATAAATTTATGTAAGCTATCATCATATAATTCCATAACAATAATATAGTTTTCGCTGGAGGGATTTTTTGAAATTCCAATACATTTTGTGATGTAATGAAAATGTTTCACGATCATTATATTCTTAATCTGAAATATTTTAATTTCATAAAATATATTAGATATATATATTGTGAAGTATTTTCAATAATAAAGTTATAATAGTTTATAATCTAAATAAAAGAAACATACCTCTTTAAGAAATTCAGATATATCATTTCTAGAATCATTTATTTCTTTCAAAGCGAATTTATTATCTGCATAACAATATTCCCAATGTTGTTTATTGAAATTCCAATACCATTTGATGCCATTTTTTAACATAGCAGAATGCACAGATCCGTGCCCACCATCTGCTATGTGTTTGATATCTTGAAATTTGTCATATTGTATCCATTGTAATTTATATTGATCATTTCTATCATATCCATTATTTATTTGAGATTCTTGGATAAACTTATCAATCTCAACGTTCTCACTAGACCAATTTCCGAACTCTCGACTAAAATGTTCTATAGTACATGAATTACATTCGCCACGAAAGATGCTAATATTATTGAAAGTATAACCAGAATGACCAGCTGGACAATACACTATTTCCTTTTCTTGAGGCATGAAAGAAATATGAGTTATTGAATATTTTTTTTATTCAAATTTTATTGGTATAAAACAAGTTACATTTGATTCTTTTATCTATTATTCTGCGCTTACTCCGATATTCCGATATCTAAGTAATACTACATGACATGTCCCACATAAGTCTTTCATTTTTATCTATTTCACTAAATTTCCGGAATGTCTGTATAGAATGTTTTTATAGAAACAAACATAACATATCTATTTAATGTTTCTCAAATTTCATGAAAATAACCAATCAATAATAAACAGATCATATCTCATTGGCAAAATAATTACTCATGTAATAACATCGAAAAAAACTCTTAATTGAATTAAAAATTCCTTTCTTAGAGAGAGAAACTATGAATATTTGTTAACCCCAGTATATAAATTCCAATATATGAATAAGGTATATACTTTATTTCATCCGTTTATATTCATTTCATTTCCTTCATGTGCTAAATAAAAAAGACGCAAACAATAACTACTAAGGTACTTAATTTACCTTAAATAACTTTTTCCCGCCATATCGAGACTTGCTCATACTGTATACCTAATTACAAAAAAATCAAAAGTTATGTAATAAGAAATAAAATAGTAACTGGTGATAATAATGCGAACGAACAAAATTTGCGCGCGTGATAAGGAAAACCCTTATCGAAATGATTTGTTTTATTTATTATCTTAATCAGGTTAAAAATACCACAAAAAAAAATGATACTAGAATCTAAATATAAATATATACAAGGAGTTCGGATACACTTATCATCATTATTAAATTATAATAAAAATTATTATTATCCTAAATGAATAAATTCGCGTGTGAAAATTAAGGATTTTTCATGTCAAGACTTGCGTGCGTGTGAAATTATCGCAGAGTTTGAAAAGATTGAAAATCCGATTTATCTATATAACAGATAATGTATAAGGGGTAATATTTCTTTACCATTGTCTGCCAAGTTTTTTTTCGTTTGGTTTATAATTTTTTTTTCTTTGATCTTAAACTTCCAAATTTAGTTTACTATGATTTGAAAGTAATACATCATTAAGAGCATTTGATTTTGATAGAAAGGCGTTTATGCATATAAATTATAAGTTGATCTTGATTAATATTTTTAATGATGACAATAAACATCCTAAGAAGCCCAATTATGTATCTATATAGGTCAGCACGGGACTTTTTACTTAAAAATAATTATCATCATTATTATTATTTCAGTGATCGAGAAACTAAAAAGACCGAAAATTTATTATTCAGAAAAGGATTTAAATTAAAAATAACGTGGGAATGAAGGAAATAATGAAAGTAAACGAATAATTAATCTGATAATTAGAATGTAATGTGGAAATAAAATATTGACGCCAAGAATATAAGGGTTATTGTTATTCTAAAAATGAACTAAAAGAAAAAAGAACTCGTTGATTTACTTATTTCTGCTGCGTACAATGTTTACTATGATTTCGAAAAGTAATAAATTCTCTGATTTTTTTGCTCTGCTCTGAGGCTTTTTTTCTTCACATCATTTAAATTGAATTCAATTATAATCGCGATAAAAATTTTTTCTTTACTCCATTTTATATTTTTTCTCTTTAAATAAAATTAAAAAAATTTTTTTTTTTTAACGAATAAACGAATAATACCATTTTAATAACAAAAATATCAATGATGTCTTCTTTCAACTTTGCCACCATTACTGGTAGACATGCTTATCATAGAATCGCTGTTTCTTCAACTGACGGTTGGTTGGGTAATGTCGTTGCTAGAAATTTCCTTTTGGAAGCTGGAAAAATCGTCACAATTCGTTGCATGGCTCAAGATACCAAAACAAGACCAGTCAAGCAATTAGAAAATCTTGGTGGTGAAATTTACAAAGTCGATTATGATAGAACTGAGACAATTGAAGACGCTTTACATGGATGTGGTTACTTGGTGTTTCTCATTGAACATGATAAAGATCGTGTTAAAGAAGCTAAGATTTTAGCCGAAGTAAATTTTGTCAATCAATTTATTAAAATATTTTCACTTTTATTATCAAAAAAAAACAATAATATTTATTTATTTTTTTTATAATTTTAATAATTTAGGCTGCTAGAAGAAAAGATGTGAATAACGTTATTGTCATTTCACTCGAAGGTTCTGATGAAGAACGATCAAAGACTCATTCTGATTTTAATGAAGTGGAACGAATCTTTTGCGAAACTGCAAAAAATCCCGTAGTTCTTAGGTAATTATTTCAATCAACTGAATTGCATTCATGTATTTAATAGAATTTTTTTTATTAATAATAATATTATTATCATTGTTTCAGATCTGCCTTCATTCAACAAGGCGTAAGTATTTTATAAATTAATTCAGAGTTCAAAATTTACATATATCTATAATATTCTTATATTAATTTTTTATTTTAGATGTTTCTTTTTTCTCGTAATATTGAAGACAGAGGAGAAATCAACATGACGCAACGTGAAACTGACGAATTTGCTCCATTACATCTTGATGATCTTAATACTGCTATTTGCGCATTAATGTTACAAGAGGGTAGAATTCAACCAGAATTAAACAAACGACATCATCATAAGAGTTATACAGTAACTGGTCCTGAAACCTTAAATGGAAAGGATATTTCCGATATTATTAACAAAGTAGTTTCCAAAGGTGAAGTTGAATATCGTTCTGTGAGTCGACGTAATCTTGAGGAATATCTTCGAAAACTTGATGAACGTGATGAAGATTGTGAAGATGACAATGAACTTCTTACTCAACGTGATGCGGTATATCTTATATATCGTGGTTTATCCTTCTTACACGAATCTTTGGCTGATTTCTTTAAAGGAACTCAACAAACTTTGGAATCAGGAAAAATCACTTTCCGTGAGGGTCTTAATAGAATTGAAAACGCCGCATTCCTTCTTAATGAATTTGTTATTGAAAATAATGAGGCAAGAAGAATTGTCCAAAATAAACTTCATGACAACCAAGATCGTTATACAGATGACATTATTCCACGACAAGTCTCAAGAAATACATTAAATCAATATCTTCATCGTCGAGGACTTTGTGGTGAAGATCAACGGAATGTACGAGGTCAATTAATTGATGGACATGAGAAATGTCAACGAAATGTCCAACTCAACAGGGTAAGGAATATACGGGGTCTATTGTTTGATAGTCAACTTAATGGACGCAATACACGATGTGTTAGAGGAAGTCAATTATTTGATAGTCAACTTAATGGACAAGCACAACGAGGAGGTCAATTATTTGATGTTCAAAGAAACTCACGAGATGTTGAACATCAAGTTAAATTTGAAAGAACGGTTCTGGAATTTGTTAATGACTTAAAAGGTGTTATAGAAAGATTAAAACGCATTGATCTTGAGAAACTCGAAGTTTTAGATAACGCAAATAGAGCTATCATGATAGGAAATATTAAAGAAGGAATCGAATTTATTGAAGTTCTTGAAAGAAATCTTGACGTGATACCATTCCTTATCGACACCGCAAATAATTTTAGACGTTACCCCAAACCATTCTTCCCTTTGAGTGATTTTGAGATTGAACTTACGTAATTATGATAATTATGAATTTATTATTAATTTATTATTAATTTTATTAATCAAAAAATTAAATGCACTACTGTTTATTCATTTTTCTTTTTTTAATTCCATAGACTCGATTATTTGGATTATGTTCGAGAAGGAAAAGCTTGTGCTACTGATGACTACAATAGAATTACTGGCAAGAGAGCCTCAAAAATTAAAACCTTCTTTGAGGTAAATTATTTTTATATTTGTATTCAGTAATTATTTTCATTTTATTCTTAAATTTCCTTCTTCTTACGATGACAACTTAATACACAGGATAATGCCAGTTGTTTCACTCCTCATAGAAGGCAAAGAGACAACGTCATCGATGATCAAATCAGAAATAATGATGCTAGAGGAAGGTCCCGTGCCAGTAGATTGTAGTATTTTAATTGAGTAGCTTAACAAGAATAAGAATAAAAATTTTTAGGGGTATTAAAAATATGTATCAAACTTTTGTAGTAAAAAAATAATAATTAATAATGTTCATATAATCTAATAGTAATAGTTTTTGTTTATAATAAAAACATTTTTTTTGAAAATAAAAATTCGCGTTGTAGATCATGCTTGCTTGCTGACTCTCATTTGACTTTTCTCTTTCCTTTTTCTGTTTTTCTTTTTCTTTAATTCTACAATATAATAATAATAAGAATAATAAGAATAATAACGATGACAATAATAATAATAATAACAACAATAATAATAACAATAATAATAATGGATACCGAAGTGTTTCGATCTTTTATAAACACTATAATTCACCAAACAAAAGCTATTACAATAAGAGTACAATCAACAACAGGAACAACAGACCCAAGTGGCAAAAGAACTTACCAGCGTATCTCAATGACTATAAAATTTATGGACTAAGAAAAAAAGAGCAAAAATAATAAACATATATAATACATATATAAAATAAAATAAATATCATTCGAAAACTTTCGAAAATATCCGAAAGAACATTTTATTCAAGAGTTCGAAACTTGGTCTAGTGGAAATGCTGTAATTAGTGAATTTATTCAAGAATCTCAAAGAATTTTGGCTAAATCATATTGTCATTTAAATAAACAGGATTGGGAATAAAGCTCTCGATTTATACATAGGTTGTGAAAGTTATTGAATATATTAAAACCGGTTTAAAATCAGTTTCAGTTTGGTTTTTGATAATTATTCTGAATCCAAACGAAGTTTCAGTTTAGCAGTAAAACCGGACCAAACCAGACCGTTAGAGCTTTAATTGGAAATAGGTAAAAGAGTTGGCTTAAAAGAAATAGATGATTCTAGATGATATATCTAAATTTCTTAAAAAGGTATGTTTCTTTTTTAATTATTATTATTGCAAATATTTTACATAATTAAATTTATTTTCTATTACATTTCAGGTTAAGAACCTAATTACTGCGAATGATTTGTATTACGTCAAAGTGTCAAAAAATCCTTCTAGTCAAAACTACATTATTGTATAAATTTATAATAAAAAGCACAGCAATAGAATTCAAGTTGGACAAAATGTTTATCAAATATAACAACTGGTCTTACACAAAAAAATTTTTGTTCATCGTGACCTACATAGTGAAAATATTTTGCAATTACTGACTTAGGTTTATGTAGTTTGAAAATGATATAAAATTAAAATCTGATAACAAAAGTAATAATATTTATGGACCAATTCCATATATTTCACCTGAAGTTTTACGATGAAATGAAAGAGATATTTATAGTTTTGGTAGAATCATGTATGAAATGGTAACCATTTTATGATTGAAAACATGATATCCGTTTAATAATTGATATATGTAATGGCAAATTCCTAATTTTATGGATTGGATACCACAATGCTATTCTGATTTGATATATAAATGTTGAAGGGGTGACCCTTCTAAACGACCAACTGCCAAAGAATTATATTATATTCCTATTTTAAAATAGAATTATTATTCTATCTTCAAGCAAGTCTTATCCACAATCTTGCTATATTAGTCGAAGTATTCATACTCTTCATGGATTGTATAATTCATTAGAAGATATAAAAGCAGGAAAATCTCAAGGTAGTATTTTGTCATGATTTAATTATATTATTTTAATTATTTTGATAAATAAATTAATTACTAAATTTTAAATTTTAAAATATATAGATCCTAATTTATTAAGTTTAATAAACAAACTAGTTCAAGTATCAATACTTATGATATTGATTCTAAAGAACCACAAGAATGCATTGATCGGGAAAAGGAAATTCAAAAATCAAGCAAAAAACGATCATTCTCAACTTTGGATTGTGATTCTCAAGAATCCAAAGAATGCATTAATTTGGATAAAGAAGATAATATTACATTTAAAAATTAGAAATTTTTTACAAGTAATTGTTTAAATAAAGTTTATGATTATATTATCAATTAATTAGGAATATATTGATTATATTATTTTATATATATTTTTTTATTTAATTATCTTGAAAAGTCTTACATTTTCTATTCTTGAGGATGCTCGTATGGTGGCTCTGGAAGTTTTTTCTCGGTCAAAAGTAAAAAATCCTGAACCGGCAACCTTTTGATCTTTAAGAATATTGAGATTTTTTCTACTTAGGTCTAAGTGTTTGTTCCATAAAAATTCAATAAGTTGATCTGTATCCATCTCATTAACTAGGTCAGCTAACGTTGAAACATCTTTTCTTGTTTCTGCAAAAGTAGAGAAAGGGTGGCATTATTTTTATAATTTTTTCTTTTTTCAAAATCCGGGGTTTTTGATAATCTAAATCAATGAATTATTACGCCGCAAATAATTGTTACCCCAAATCATTCTTCCCTTTGAGTGATTTCGAAATTAAACCTACGTAATTATAGATTTTTTATTAATCAAAAAATTAATGCATTACTGTTTCAACAATACAATATAATAGACAAGGAAAAGCTCGTGCTACTGATGAATGATGACCACAATCAAAAAATTCACTCAATTATATTTGATTTTAAGAAAAATTCCGGTTATCTTGTGATAGAATTTTTTTATAAGGAGTATTTAA
Organism: Diversispora epigaea; assembly: GCA_003547095.1. Taxonomy (NCBI): domain Eukaryota; kingdom Fungi; phylum Glomeromycota; class Glomeromycetes; order Diversisporales; family Diversisporaceae; genus Diversispora; species Diversispora epigaea. The sequence goes on along the minus strand of PQFF01000285.1, from coordinate 83,381 downwards.
TCGAAATAAGTAATTTTAGGGACAATGCAACATCTTGATCATTGTTTAATTAATTTTATTTTCTATTACTAAGCATTTTCAAATTCATTGATTAAAATAATAAAAATTGAAATGAAATTGTTTTAAAACTTGTTTTTCTTATATTTATTATTTGTATATGTTCATAAAAGGAAATTTGTATTATTCTATAATAAAATGTTCATTACGTTTTCAAAAAATATATATATTAATCATAAATAAAATGTTTATATGTACTCTAAAGCATTTAATGTATTTAAAGTTAAAAAATCAATAACTAAAAATTTAATAAAATGGACATCAAGAAAATATAGTGGTTGATAAAAAAAAAAACGCACCCGCACCAAATAAACTTTTTTCAATAAAGCGGAGTTAACAAAGGAGTTGCCTTTTTTGATACATTTATATATTAATATCAATTTATGCATTATGTAGATCAATATATGGATTAACTCCGCTTTAACAGACCCCTTTTTTTAGAATAGCACTTAATATTTCAATAATAAATTGATTTTTTCTTGATTAGGGATGTAAACAAAGATACGTATATGATTTATTTATTTATCACGTGCTAGTTTCCAAGAAATTCAAATTTTTTAAATTTGAGAGTTTTATAAACCAGCAAAAGTTATTTTTTAATATTATAATTATTTCAATGCAATAAATTCATTTCATGGCGATTTTCTTTATGGAATTTTGGAAAGAAATTCGTTACAATTTACTGAAAATACAAAATTACAAATAACATTTTTCAAATTCATTGATTAAAAAAAAATCAAATGATGAATAGCTGAAATTCAAATTCCGATATATTTATTTTTTTAATTGCCGCGAAATTAATAATAATTGGTATATTATATTGTTATAATGTATTCATAAAAAATGAACAAATTTTGTTCATAAATTATACAAAATATATGTTATTTATTCGTATACATAAAATATAGCCTTCTTCCCCTGTATGGTAAATAAGTAGTGGGAGTTGTTCTATACTAATTTTCTATATTTTTGGTGGGTAATTTGGCTGAATTCCTTAACTCTTATTTGTGGATAAAAAAAAGTCTGCTGCCAGCATAAGACCATTTGGGATTGGGCTGAGAGTTTTAATGAAAGGGTTCATAGAATAGAAATCGTGAGATAATAAAAATATATATAACCCTTCGTTTTACCCTCAATGAAGTTTTCTCAGAACCCAACTTGATTTCTAAATATAAAGATATTTCATTCTAAATCTTTGAGCATACATACTTGTAATTCGACGATTACATCATAATTAACTCATAAATTAAGCACGCATCCACACTAATATGAATGTTCATATTCATATACCTGAAAACGCTGCTCAAATTATAGCCAATCATATAGCACGATTGATTGCTGTTCCTAACACTCAACATGATTTTGGAGAGTTTATTGGTTGGTTGAATAATCGGGAGTCTAGAGATTCATATGCTATCGCAAATAATATGTGGAATTATAGATTTGATGAGAATGGAATAGTACATGGAATATGGTATTGTTGTATGAAAAGAAGCCAATCCCAGGCCCAAGAACGAAAAAAAAAAGATGGTAATTGTTGCGAAATTATTTTAAACTGTGTTTACGAGGCAATAAACTTTAAAATCAACCCTTTCACTTTATCGGACTATGTCCGTGTACTCGATATATTAAAATTATAATTATTCCGATTCCATAATATTTATATTTTTTATTCACATTCATAATTTTTTGATGATCTGATCAATGACTGACTGATGCAAAAAATTTTTATCCATCACTCCAACTTTAGATTTGTAATTCCCTTGAATCCAAAGAATGGATAAAGAAGATATTACATTTAAAAAAAGTAAAAAAAAAACAATTACATTTATTTAAAAAATCAAAAAAAAAATCATGATAAAACGTAAAATCAAAAAAAAAAATTTCTAATATTTATATTATTTTACTTTTTTATTATAGTTTAGTTAATTTCTAAATTATATTTTTAATGATCTGATATTTAATAATAAAAATTAACTATTCATTTATTATATTAGTTCGGATTCTATTTTGTCTCATTTTTACTAAATAAAGTTTATGATTATATTATCAATTAATCAATTAGGAATACATTAATTATATTGATTATATCAATATATATAAATTTAATTAATTATCTTGAAAAGTTTTACATTTGCTATTCTTGAGGATAATCCTTCTGGAAGTCTGTATGATGGCTCTAGAAGTTTTTCTCGGTCAAAGGTAAAAACCCGAACCAGCAACCTTTTGATCTTTAAGAATATTTAGATTTTTTCGACTCAGGTCCAAGTGTTTATTCCACAAAAATTCAATAAGCTGATCTGTATCTATCTCATTAGCTAACATTGAAACATCTTTTCTTAGAAAGGGTGGACATTGTTTGTATAATTTTTTTGAGTATTATTTTTTCTTTGCAAAACCAAAATCTAGGGTTTCTGATTTTAGTTTAGTATATATAAAATCATCAGGTGTTAAGGATATTATTCACAAAGATTAGTCCTTTCTAAGGCGACAACGACACTAGAACCCTTCCAGGCAAGTCTCTCATCATACACTCAAAAGTTTAGGACACCCCCGTAATTTAAAATAAAAATATTAATTATTCTTTGTTTACTGTAGAACAGTTAAAAAAAGAGTTAACGGATTTCGAGCAAGGTAAAGTTATCGGTTTTTATCTCGCTGGGGACTCAGAAAGAACCATTTCGAAAAAAAAACTGGGTATGGAAAGACTACCATTCAAATATTATATCTAAATATCGTAAAAATTGTAGTCATATCGGCTTGATTGCAAAAGTCTTAAAATTATAGATCAGGTGATATCCTCATAGCCAATTACAATTTTTATTTTTTTGAAGAAATTTAAAAATCTAAAAAACTCAATATTTTATTAAGACAACTATTTCTAAGCCCCTAAGTAAATATTTTATTAAGTAAATAAAAGTTTAAATATAACTAGACCTGTTATTAGGTACTCGTCAACCCATCAAACCCATCAACCCCACCCCCTACCCTGTGGAAATTCGTTTGATTTCTTTCTTTAAAAGTTTAATAATGTTATTTTGTTTACTTTACTCCTAAAGAACAACATTACTTAGTGGTCAAAAATCTGTTATTATTAACT
>PQFF01000285.1:39992-80138 GCA_003547095.1 Diversispora epigaea | reverse complement strand
TTACTTAGTGGTCAAAAATCTGTTATTATTAACTTTACTTAGTGGTCAAAAATCTGTTATTATTAACTAGAGATAAATAAAAAATGCTTTTGTGTAACAGATTATCAGTCAATTTTTTTGTTGACAAAACGTAATAAGCCTCAAGACCGTTATTTCCAAAAATCGGTGGTGGAGGTATTATGATGTTGGGTGTTTTTCTTGGTACGGAAAAATAGTAACAGATATATAGAAGAAATCATTTTTTTCAACCAATTTTCGTGGCCAGGAAAGTCACATGACATAAAATGAACTTGAACGTTTTTTTTTTTATAAAAAATTATGGTTTAAGATTTAATTATTTTCAAAAATTTAGAGTTAAAAATTTTTTTAATTTATCGAAATAACATGAATTTTCAATATAAAAATATTAAATATTAATTAAAAAATCGCCAAAAAAAATAGTTTAATTTATCCTGAAATTTTATTGAATGTATTGTAAATAAATATTATTAATTGTAATAAAATAATTGGTTGAAAAAATAATCATGATTTTCTGTATTTTATCAGGTGGTCCTAAACTTTGCGGGATTTATTTTGTGTAAACTAACATTTCAAAATTAGAAAACCTTAAACATAACGAATATTTCATTATCTTCAATGTCTCAAGAAAAAAAAAAATAGGACATTCTCATTATTTGATTGGAATTTATCATGGATTTTGTGAATTGTGTACCAAAGAACATTTCATTCAAGAGTTCGGATATTGGTCTAGTGAAAACACTGAAATTGATAAGGTTATCCAAGAATCTCAAGAAAATAAACAACTTGGACATAGTTTACAATGGATTCCTTATGACAACTTTCGAGATATCAAACACATAGCAGATGGAGGATATGGATCCGTGTATTCTGCTATCTTAAAAAATGGTGTTAAAATATTTTGGGACTACAAAAACATGAAATGGAAATATAATTATGTAGGTAATAAAGTTGCTTTGAAAGAAATAAATGATTCTAGGCATGATATATCGAAATTTCTTAAAGAGGTATGTTCTTTTATTTATTGAAAATATTTACAATATATATTCTATGTAATGAAATTAATTTATTTTTTTGTTATATTTCAGGTTAAGAATCTAATGATTACGAATGATTGGCTTTTCATCGCAAAATGTATTGGGTTTTCAAAAAATTCCTCTAGCCAAAACTACATTATTGTTATGGAATTTTATGATAATAGCTTGCATAAATTTATAAAAAAAAGCCTTTTGGATTTAAGGAGTAAATCAAAAATGGATTTACTATATAATAATAATATAGCTTGCATTTTAAAAACTTAGTTCATCGTGACCTACATAGTGGGAATATTTTGATAAGAGATATAGAATCATATGATGCAACAATTACAGACTTGGGTTTATGTAGGTTTGCTGATGATTTTGATTTAATAAAATCAGATAACAAAAGTAATATTATTTATGGATCAATTCCATATATTCCACCCGAAGTTTTACGAGGATATGAATTCACAAAAAAGGGGGATATTTATAGTTTTGGTGGAATTATGTATGAAATAGCAACCGGAAAACAACCGTTTTATGATCGAGCACATGATACCCGTTTAATAATTGATATATGCAATGGTATAAGACCAAAAATTCCTGATATTATGTTGGATTGGATACCACAATTCTATTCAGATTTGATGTATAAATGTTGGAATGGTGATCCTTCTAAACGGCCATCTGCCAAAGAATTATACGATGCATTTAATAGTTTAAAGGTCGAATTACATTATAATGAAGGAGATAATATTTTTCGACAATTCAAGATTGCAGATGAAAATCAAAAAGAAGCAATCAAATATCAAAAACAAGAATTATTAGAATTATTTTTATCTTCAAGCGAGTCTCATTCACAATCATGTTATATTAGCCGAAGTATTCATACTCTTCATGGATTGTATAATTCATTAGAAGATATAAAATCAGGAAAATCTCAAGGTAATATTTTTATCATAATTTAATTATATTATTTTAATTATTTTAATAAATATTAATTACTGAATTTTACATTTATAGATCCTAATTTATTGAAGTCAAATACTTCAAGTGTCAGTACTTATGATATTGATTCTAAAGAATCACAAGAATGCATTGATTGGGAAAATGAAATTCAAAAATAAGTCCGAAAAGAGATCATTCTCTGATATCTCAACTTTAGATTGTAATTCTCGAGAATGCATTAATTTGGATAACGAAGATAATATTACATATAAGAAAATTAAGAAATTAAAAAAGAATAGAAATAGATTACTCATTTTTTATTTATTTATTTTATCTTTTTTTTAAAAAAAAAAAAATTAAAAAATTCTGAAAAAGCCAATCAAATATTAAAAATTTTTTATTTTTATTGTAAGAGTAATTTTTTTTCATTTATTATTTATTATTAAAGAAATCCTATTTAACCTATTTTTTCAGGCTTTATATTGTAGACTTGTTACAAAAGAGAGTTATATGATTTCCTCTTTGAATAGTCAACGATAACTCACTGTTAATAATTTTGTGATTATAATAAAAATAATTATCATGTAATAAAAGGATTCAATAAAATTAGTAATTTTTAATTTCAATTGCAATCAGAAGGTAATGTATTTAAACAAAAAAAAGATATACTGTAGTTATGACATTTTGACATTAGTCATTGCAAAATATTTTATTATCTATTTTGCCAGAGATGGTGTAAATTATAGAATGAATTATTAAAAGAAGATTTCAATGAGTATAATAATGTATATAATTTACTACACACACGCACTGAGTTATTTATTTTTAATAATGAATTTTAAGAAATAATTATTTTGACATAATATATTGTAATCTGTTCTGTTTATTTTTGAGAACGATCTTGTGGAAGCTAACATCATCGAAAAAAGGTAAATTTTGACAATATAGATGTTCTAGAAATTTATGCGGGATCATTGCAAAGTATTGCTTATTTTTTGAATAGTAAATGATCAGATTTTACTAATAAAAAAATCAACTATTCATTCATTTATTATGTTTAGTTCAGATTCTATTTTATTCTTATGTTTACAATTGTTTAAAATAATGTTTTATGATTATATTATCAATCAATTAATGTATTAATTAATTAGGAATATAATGGCTATATTAATATATATATATTTAATTAATTATCTTGAAAAGTTTTACATTTGCTATTCTTGAGGATGGTCCTTCTCGAATTTTATATGGTGGCTCTAGAAGTTAAAAGTAAAAAGCCCGAATCGGTAATCTTTTGATCTTTAAGAATATTTAGATTTTTTCGACTCAGGTCTAAGTGTTTGTTCCATAAAAATTCAATAAGATGATCTGTATCCATCTGATTAACTAGCTAGGCTAATGATGAAGTATCTTTTGACGTTACCCCAAACCATTCTTCACTTTGGGTGATTTTGATATTGAACTTACGTGATTATGAAATTTATTTATTAATCATAAAATTCAATGCACTACTATTTATTCTTTTTTCTTTTTTTAACGATATAGGCATCAGGAAATTATTTTATTCATAGTATTCATGTAAACCGCATGTAAACTGCATGTAAACCACATATAATATATTACACGCGATATATATGCATATTATACGTGGTTTACATGCAGGGTAGTGTAAACCACATGTAAACTGCATGTACCTATATGTGGTTTACATGCAGTTTACATGTGGTTTACACCACCCTGCATGTAAACCACGTATAATATGCATATATATCGCGTGTAATATATTATATGTGGTTTACATGCAGTTTACATGCGGTTTACATGAATACTATGAATAAAATAATTTCCTGATGNCTTTTGATCTTTAAGAATATTTAGATTTTTTCGACTCAGGTCTAAGTGTTTGTTCCATAAAAATTCAATAAGATGATCTGTATCCATCTGATTAACTAGCTAGGCTAATGATGAAGTATCTTTTGACGTTACCCCAAACCATTCTTCACTTTGGGTGATTTTGATATTGAACTTACGTGATTATGAAATTTATTTATTAATCATAAAATTCAATGCACTACTATTTATTCTTTTTTCTTTTTTTAACGATATAGGCATCAGGAAATTATTTTATTCATAGTATTCATGTAAACCGCATGTAAACTGCATGTAAACCACATATAATATATTACACACGATATATATGCATATTATACGTGGTTTACATGCAGGGTAGTGTAAACCACATGTAAACTGCATGTACCTATATGTGGTTTACATGCAGTTTACATGTGGTTTACACCACCCTGCATGTAAACCACGTATAATATGCATATATATCGTGTGTAATATATTATATGTGGTTTACATGCAGTTTACATGCGGTTTACATGAATACTATGAATAAAATAATTTCCTGATGACTAATAGACTCGATTATTTAGATTATGTTCGAGAAGGAGAAGCTCATGCTACTGATGACTACAATAGAATTACTGATAAGAGACCTTCAAAAATTAAACTCTTCTTTGAGGTAAATTATTATTATATTTGTATTCAATAATTATTTTCAGAGTTTTTATTTTATTTTTTCATGTACTTCTTCTTACGATTACAAATTAACACATACAGGAAAACGCCAGTTGTTTTACTCGTAGTTTAACAAAAATAGGAATAAAATTTCTTGGGGAATTAATAAACTTTGTAATAAAAAAATATATAATTATCATAATAATGTTCATACATGACAGTTTTTTTTATTATTAATAAAACAATTCCGCTCATTATAATGCCGTATGTATTGAAGTGGCACGAAGAGGACAAAAGTCACGGGGGATTAATGTGTCATCCTTCATCCAGGATGACTATTTATTCATCCTGGTACAAAAACATATTTATGGATAACGAAGGATTAAGGTAAACAAGAAGGAAAATTATAAAAATAGCTGCGATTGGGAAGAAGAACAAGAGATTCCCCTCTCGCGAAAACATTTTCTTTATTCATATATACTTAAAAATTTAATAAATAATTTCTTAATAATCTTAGTAATAAATAGTTTCGAAATAATTCAAAATAATTAATTTTATAATAAATAATTTTATATTAATCTAATAGTTCTAAAAATACTTTTCTTTTATAGTAAATAATTTTGTAATAATTAATTCAAATAATAAAATAATTCCATATAGTAATAGAGATAAGATACGCCAAAGCAGTAATATATCTCTATTGTTATACTTTTGTGATAAATCTTTATAATATTTTTAATAAACTACTTTTGTTTCTTTGCGAGTTACTTCAAAAAGTCTATTAAATTTTGGCAGTACACTGACTCATCATACTTTCAGATATCACATGTAATTGTATTGTTAGTGATTGTTAATAAGCAGGTTTTGATCGACTGATAGCCTAATCTTACTGTGTTTCGTGATTTTGCACACAAGAAAAAAATGTGTTAGTAATATAATGAATTATCGTGTAAGTCACCTAAATTTGGTGAGACTGATTGACGTAACTTTCATCTTGTTCTGTGCAGACCACAGCAGAATTTTGGTGCTCTATCTATTTCACAGATTTACAAAAATCTTTGACATATATAATCAAAGTCCACCTTGAAAATCCTTTTCCCTTTTCCTTCATTTTTTTTTCATAATTGAAACTCAAAAATTGTTTTCATTTGAAAGAGGGATTTCTATTGAAAATTGAATAGACTCTCAGTTCGTGATCGAAATCAGTCTTTAGCATAGTAAAATCTTTATTAATGACGAAAGTCAATTAGGTAGAAATTTGTGTAATAGGACAAAGAATAAAAGCTTTAAAAATAACCTCCTAATAAATAGTCTCAAAAAACAACAGCCAACTTGTCAAACAGGAGAATAATGAAGAGAATAACTAGGGGAATAAGCCAGGACACAGTAGAAAACAAAATTAACACCCTGATAAGAGGACTGCAGGATGTCTTTTACATAAGAACTGACACGAGGATGCCATCGTTCTGCGGGGAAACCAAGACCCTATGGAATAATTGGAGTTCAACAGGTCTGTGAAGATAAACCAATATAATAATGAATATAAGCTTTGTGTAATCAGTGGATATCTGCATATGCACTGATAAACCACGTTATTTTAATGATGAGAATTTATGTATTTCTGAAATCTAACGTATTATCCATTTATAGTTTAATAGTGTTTTTGAAGGGATTAATAGTCTTTATGATATGGGAACAATAAAAACTGATAAGGAGTAACCACTTAGTTCAGACCAAATTGTAAAGAATGTAAATGAATTAAAAAGAAAACTCAGCAAAAAAATATCTCCTTTCTATCAGTGTTTATATTCTGACATAAATAAGATTCCAGTTCAAGAATTAACAAGGAAAGATCCTTTAGCTAGTTAAGTTATTAGAGATACTTTAGATCTTGTCCAAAAATTACCAGGAAATTTAAAAAAAGCATTTATGATATATATTTATGTGTCTCTAATATTAGCTCTACTATTATTTTTTATTAAAGGCAGTTATAAAGTGACTAATGATTCTAACAAAGCTAATAATTTTATTTTAGAAATTGGTAAAATTGATAAAACCTATTCTTATGTCAAAAGTTGAAGATATATGTAAAGAGTTTGTATTAAATTTTTTTGATAATAATATATATAATATGTTATCTAACAAGTTAATTCATGATAGAACATGGAAAGAATCTGAGAAAAAAATTTTGCACGTTGTAGAAGAAGTTCTTAATACTTTAAAAGATATTTGGATTAATCTAGCTTTTACTTCTGAAATGGTAAAAACATTAAATAAAGGGACCTATTAATCTACAGTTATTGTACTATTAATACGAGCAGTATTAAAAAATCTTTTTCTTGGACTATCATCATTTATTAGTACATTAGAAAGACAAAGTATTGCAAATACAAATAGAAGAGGAGATAGTTTAACAGGAAGATACCTGGATATAACGTTTGTAATAAAGTATTTGGATGTGTTTTTTGAACTTATGTGTATTGAATGCTTTCAATTATTTTGTATACAGTAAAAAAAAGTGGATAATGACATTAAATTATGGCATGAATGTAACAATTGTATATATTATACTTGAAAAACTCTTAATCCAGATAAAGATCAATTCAGAATAGTGGAAGTACAAATAGCGGGAGATACCTTACATCTGAATATTCTTATTAGGGACAAAGCAAATGTTCATAGATATTATCATATACAATTGGCTAAAATCCCTGTACAGTTTTTGGATGAGAATGTTGTAATTATACATGTTATCAAAACTATTGAATTGAGTCAGACGCAATTAAAATTGAGAAAAATTGGAATTGAGTCAAGGCAAATTTTGATTTTTATTAGTGATTGACGTAATTAGTTGAGTCAGACACAATTAAAAATTGAAATTTTAAGAGTTGAGTCAAGGCCAAATTAGTTTTGATGACATGTATAGTTGTAATTACATTTGTTAAAACACTTTTACTTTTATGTAATATACTAATTACAAATATATTCCAGCTATGCCATGGTTCAACATTTACATCTCAGAAGTTAATGAAAGATAGTACAACAGTTACTACACCACAAGATGATTATCCATAGATTTTTATTTATTCTGTATTTTATCCTGTATTTTTATCCTGTATATTTTATTAATAAAGATTTTTGATTAGAACGTACAGTGTATCATGTGTTATTTTTCGTGTAATATATATGTGTAATTTTCCGAATAATTTTCTTGACGAAAGTGATCGGCTTTCCGAAAAAGAACGCGCACGTGATTTCTCGAAGTTTTGAATATATCTGCGTCCTATATAAATCTAAAAACGACCCGTTGAGAGCGTTGAATTTACAGCTCGTGACCGAGATTGCTGAGCTTAGAAAGGAGAATGCGGAGCTAAAACAGATCATAGAAGAAAATGCTAAACGTGAAGCTGAGAATATTAACCTTAAGGTAGAACTAGAAAAAAATAAAAAAGATATTACCAAACTCTCGGCTGAGAATTCCGAGCTTAAAGCTAGAATTATAAAATTAGAACAGATTTGGCAGAAAAAGAAACTAATAAAAATCGCAAATTCCAAACCAAATGTATTCAGATAATTAAAGAAATTCTTAATGAAGAACCGATAATTGATGCCTTCTTTCAAAAAACTCGAGGATGTTGTAAATCGTGATCGGCTAAAAAGATGCATATGTCAAGATAACGGAATTTTCTTACTTGAGGTATGGTACGATGAGAAATCAGAAATAGTTATCCCTGAAAGAATACAAAAAATTAAAAGTTTCGTTAATCAAGCTTCAAAATTTTTCGATCTACAATAATAATTTCTAATACATATCTAAATTGCAGATAACTTTTTAATATAACATAATATTTTTTTTGCTTTGGTATCATTTTTCCCGAATAAAAATCATGTAAAAAATACCACATCATGCCCGATCTCTTTAAGAGGCAAGGCATCGAAATTGTGTCTTCCATAATTTGGTTAACATGATTTCACAAACCCAATTATTACTAGTTAATCGGCTCATCAAATTTTTATGTGACAGGCGATCAATGAGGATGGCAATTTTTTTTATCATTCAAACTAATGGACATAATTACATTAAACTGCCTTCTTCAAGGAAGCAAAATTAATAAAGCTTTTTCTATTGTAATAAACAGAAATGAGACCATTGTTCGATTAAAGGAAGTTATTAAGGAGAAAAAACTGAAGTCTTATGGTTTCAATGCACAAAAGCTCAAGTTATGGAAGGTTCAAATTCGCATAGATAGTGATGAGGAAATTGAACTCCACGACGTTCAACTTATCCAAATGGGGACGATTAGTAGTTACTTTACTGACGAACTACTTTGTAAATATATCCACATTATTGTCAGACCACCTACACCGCCTGTTAAATTTGATCTTGTATGTAATTTGAGACTTTTGAAAGAAGGGGGAACTGTAGAATACGTAGATAAAAATTGTAATCTTAAGGCAACATTATGCGAAGGTCTTCTTTGCACAAAAGATGAAAAGTATAGTTCATTTACAGAATTTATACGAGCAGCCACGGGATTAAAACCAAATGAAAAACCTAACCCCTTTGATTTTTGCAACTTAAAAATTAATAATATGACTTATGAGGAAGTTAGAGATCTGATCTACAAATTGAGATATTCTGAGCAATATGATTCTGAGAGTGAAGGTAATCTTCTCGTCACTTATTTTTTTTTAGTCGAAATAGGCCTTAATTTTCCTGTATTACATTCAAATAGAAACTAGTGATAGTGCAACCTCCGAGGGAAAACTCGAGGAACTTTCAAATATAATCGAAATAATTCCTTGGAATGAAGATCTTGAGGATCGCCTCTGNCTTTACTGACGAACTACTTTGTAAATATATCCACATTATTGTCAGACCACCTACACCGCCTGTTAAATTTGATCTTGTATGTAATTTGAGACTTTTGAAAGAAGGGGGAACTGTAGAATACGTAGATAAAAATTGTAATCTTAAGGCAACATTATGCGAAGGTCTTCTTTGCACAAAAGATGAAAAGTATAGTTCATTTACAGAATTTATACGAGCAGCCACGGGATTAAAACCAAATGAAAAACCTAACCCCTTTGATTTTTGCAACTTAAAAATTAATAATATGACTTATGAGGAAGTTAGAGATCTGATCTACAAATTGAGATATTCTGAGCAATATGATTCTGAGAGTGAAGGTAATCTTCTCGTCACTTATTTTTTTTTAGTCGAAATAGGCCTTAATTTTCCTGTATTACATTCAAATAGAAACTAGTGATAGTGCAACCTCCGAGGGAAAACTCGAGGAACTTTCAAATATAATCGAAATAATTCCTTGGAATGAAGATCTTGAGGATCGCCTCTGCAAGCTGTACATGAGGGATGACATCGTGGACATATTTTGGGGCCGAAACAACGGTGAAACAACATGGAGTATTTATGTGGTTACTCACGATTTTAGCCTACGCGAATGGACAAAAGAAGTCACAGGTCAATTAATTCATTTCATACCAGAAGGAAAAGGTTTTCTCAATGCAGGGATTCCACCACAAAGTGCCCATGATCCTCTGCCAACCTGGGAAAAGGTCCCACAAGATTTACAGAAAGTTTTTGATAAAGCCTTAGACAATGAACTGGGACCATCGTTCCGGAAAGCGCATTATAATCTGGTCGGTATGAGCACTGGATATAAGCAAACTCAAGGTAAATTTACCGAAAAACCTGCTATCATCCTATATGTTCGCCAAAAAGGCATTCTACGTCGTGGATGTGGTGGCTTATTTCCAGAAGAGATTTGTGGGTATCCGGTTGATGTTGTCGAGGCTTGTGCTGCAACCTCCTATGGTTTAGGTGTAAGTCAATGTCAAGCTTATCAGGAGAACGCTGAGTTGGGATCGAGCATAGGGGTGATAGAACCACAGAGAACATCAGGAACTCTTGGTGCCGTCGTTCGTGACAAACATTCAAAGGAGATAGGTATCCTTTCATGTGAACATGTATGCAAGTTTAGTGAATCGAATTCTGGAAAAGATGCCATGATCCATCAGCCTTCGCATGAAGATCTAGATGACCTGAAACAGTCATTTGTTGACTTAGCAAATAAAGATAAAAGATATAAAAAGATTTCTGAAGATACGTGCAATGAAGTTAAAATAACAAAACAAAATTCTACCCTAGCTTACTATAAGTGTGGCAGGCGAAGTAACTTTCGCTCTGAAGTGCATCGAAAGGACTTTGGTGTTGATGCTGCATTTTGTATTTCCACGACCAAAAACCGTACGTTATGTCCGAATAAATTCTCAGTTTCACCAGAGTATTTCAAAAAAGCTAAACTTCCCGAAAACATCTGTCTGAATGGTTTTTATACATATAAAGATTTTGATGACATTTATGACATTGATAACATTGATGAGTTCAAAGTCTTTAAAGTAGGAAGGAAAACAGGTCTTACTTGTGGAAAATTAGTTCCTATTAGTGCTGCTGTTTCCATTGACCTTACAAACGAAAGCCTCAAAATCGCAAAAACGCCAGGTGTAACCCCACAAACTCCACCAAATACTGGATTTACAGACAAAGAATATTTCATTGGATACATGAAGTCACCATTGTTTGAAAATCGTCAGAAATGTTACCCTGCTGTGTGGTTTGATCGGCAATTAGTTTTTTATTTCAGAACCGGAGACTTTGAACCTGGAGACTCGGGAGCAAGCGTTGTAGACCAAAAAGGAAAAGCTCTTGGCATCCTTCATGCATCATGGATGACAAAACATGATAGATACGCTATTGCTTCCCCTTACTTTGCAGTTTTTGAGGCATTGGATGTAGAATTTGAGGAAACATCAAGTTCGGCGTAGTTTCTCATTTTTATAGATTAAAATCAACAATGCTTTATAACTACGCAGATTCCTATTTTTCCAGCCGCAGTTAAGACGGAGATAAAAAGAATAAGCAAAACGTTACCAGAAATTTTCGGATGATGATGACGACGCAAATCCCCCAATAAAAATAATTCACCAAGGATATTACTATGATTTAAATAGTGGGGAGAAAACTAATAAAGAATTGATTCATTTGGTCTCATCGTTTATAGAACGTTTGCATAATATAATTAGTATCTATTAAATTCAACGGAACTAGTTCCACTATAATATTTTTATTTTATACACATTTTTCGGAGAAAGTGCACGAAGTGCATTCAAATAAAATTTATTTTGTCATCGTATAAATCATTTTTTTCGTGTTTTTAACGCTAAATTACAATGTAAAGGCCGGCCTGTATAGATAAAAACGTGGGTAGAGACAAAGAAGGAGGAAGCATCTCAAGCCCTAACCCATAAAACGAGAGCTCCTTTCTCCACTCCATGCTAGCTATCATTATTATTTTCATTTCTATCATCTAAAATTATATTTCTACTATCGCTACTCAAAAAATTATGTGTCGGTAAGACACTAGCTCCGCTATTATTTCGGGAGCTACTACTGCTAATAATAACAGAGTTATCTTATTGCACGATTATTTATTGATCGTTTTAATATGTGTCAAAGACACTAGCTCCGCTATAGCAATCCCTCACCCATAACTCTCTAAGATTTCAACCCGTTTTTATACATTAAAACCCACAATTCTTCATATTGTCACGTCTGGACAGTACCTAAAGCGAAATTACACAACAAATCAATTCCGGCCACACTGATAGCTTACACTTCTTCGTGTATCACTATCTTAATTTTAACACAGTGTGGCAACTTAAGCAACAATTACAAAAGTCTCAGGTGTGATCTAGAAGGTACGTGAGTAAGTGAAGTAGAGGCAGTTTTCCCTACGGATACTATCAGTGTTAGAACGAATTTATGAGAGATAAAATGTTTATTTACAATTAAACAATAAAGAAAGTTTTATTAGAAGTTAGGNTTCTACTATCGCTACTCAAAAAATTATGTGTCGGTAAGACACTAGCTCCGCTATTATTTCGGGAGCTACTACTGCTAATAATAACAGAGTTATCTTATTGCACGATTATTTATTGATCGTTTTAATATGTGTCAAAGACACTAGCTCCGCTATAGCAATCCCTCACCCATAACTCTCTAAGATTTCAACCCGTTTTTATACATTAAAACCCACAATTCTTCATATTGTCACGTCTGGACAGTACCTAAAGCGAAATTACACAACAAATCAATTCCGGCCACACTGATAGCTTACACTTCTTCGTGTATCACTATCTTAATTTTAACACAGTGTGGCAACTTAAGCAACAATTACAAAAGTCTCAGGTGTGATCTAGAAGGTACGTGAGTAAGTGAAGTAGAGGCAGTTTTCCCTACGGATACTATCAGTGTTAGAACGAATTTATGAGAGATAAAATGTTTATTTACAATTAAACAATAAAGAAAGTTTTATTAGAAGTTAGGCAACAAAATATTACAATGGCGTGTTTCTATTCTGTTACTATTTCTACTATTTACATGAATATTATTATAAACGTTGTTATAATTATTTAATAAAATAGAATAAAATAAAATCAAAATAAAGAGATAAAAGTATTAAAATGTTGCTATCCTAAAATATGCCGCGAAAAGGAACTCTCTTCTTCTCTTCTTTTTACTACTGCTGCTTTTATATTTCCCTCTCATCATTTTCTTTCTCCCATCATTCTCATCATTTGTACAACTCCATCATTTCCATCATTTCTATCATCTTACAACTCCATCATTTCCATCATTCCCACGCCACACGTTTTCCGCACTATTTCCTTCGTACCACATTTCCAACCCCCCGTCGTTACCACAATATGTATCACACGATTTTGTTTGTTACTTAATTTAGATGCAATGTCGGAATAAATGGCACTCGACTCTGCATCACGTTCTCGAACACATGCCTCGATCACGGGTAATAGAAACGTTTTACGTAATACGTAAAAAATCGGATTAACATGGTCGCGGTTTATAAATGCAGTTAAATATCTCACTACGAAACTATAGAAGCGTCGGGTGGTGCATTTCCAAGTATACATATAGTTCAATATAATCAAACACTCCTACTATACTATCTTTATGTGTATTCTTGACTATCACAAGGCTATTCCCCGGGTCATTCCCTTTTTGGCTTTTTCCTATTTAAGAGAAGAACGTCTGTTCTTTATAAAAAAATCGGAATATTTTATTTAATAAAAAAATTTTAATTACGGACTAAGTTATTTGAATTCATATATATTAATTTCATACTTTATATTTGGTGTTAAGATTTTATAAGTACAAAAAAATTAATAAATAATTTAGTAAGTAAAATAAAAATAAAAAATATAATATTAAATAAAATAAAATTTATAAATTATGCGTATCCAATTAAATAAAAATAAAATAAAATAAATATAATTAATTAATTAATTAAGAAATGAAAATGAATAAAATAAAATATATAATTGATACTTATTAGCATTTATTTATAAAAAGATTCTGTCAAGTTTTTTTCAAAAATTTTTTCATTTTTAGGTTTCGGAAGGTTTGAAAAATTGAGAAGTCTACTAGTATAAATTGATGCAGATGTGTTTTATCATTTATCGGAGTTGTAATCGTCGTATTAGTTGTTTGAATTTTGGAAAGTTCTTCAGCTTCTTTAATTTGAATTGTAATTTCGTTACTATTTTATAATCATTTTCATAATGATCCAAGTATTTATACAACTCTTCCTTTAATTCTTCAAAAGTGGGTCAATGTGTGATTCGAGCATCCCAACATCGCATAATTATTTGTGTAATTAATTTATGAGTATGAAATGGAATTATTGGTCGAAATCCATTACATATTTTAAAAGCCAAATCTTTACCGTGCGACACATTATGGAGGAATTATGGTAATCATTTCATAAGCAAATAAACCTCAGAAGCCTTTGTATATTCTCCTCACTAAATACTTCAGGAACTATACAGGGTAATACTCTAGATATGATATTCTTTTTTATACTTTTGAGATCTTTTATGTTTTCTGTAATTAATTTACTCAATCTAAAATCTGATATGTTGCATCTTAAAATATTTCTGGGATGAAAATCACAATGAACTATATTTAATTTATGAATATCTGCAAATTCAAAAGCTAATTCTTTTACGGAATAATTTACTACCCCAATTGATATTATTTAAATAATTTCTAGGACCACCTTTATAATATTGTAAAACCATCATATATTTATGAGTTTCTGGATCTTTGTAATTCTATAAAATAAAACTGGTAAACTTTCAGCATCACTTGTTCTCGAGTGAATTACCATCCGAATAACATATTCTTTAAATTATAGTATATTTAAATTTCCATGTTAATTATTAATTTGAATATTACTTTACCTCATTTAAAAAAATCTTCACTTATATCTACAACATCATCAAACTTTTTTAATATCACTTCTTTTTTACCATATTTTTTCCATTGTTGATTTCCAATCATAAATATATCCATCCACCTACTTAGCATAATAAATAGCACCATAACCATCTTTTGTTATTTGTTTAATATCTTGAAATCTATCATAAGGTAACCATCCTATTACTTTCGATCGATCTATCATCAGCATTTAGTTGAGCTGTATAAAAACTGTATTTTATATAATAGATAATTGTTTAATTTATTTTATTAAAACGTTTTGATTAGCTAGATAAAGCTTTCCTATTGGCGATTATGTAAACATTTTCTACGTCAAAATAAACTTACTACACATGATTCTATTATATGGAGGTAATTACTTGTATAGGCTGATTTGGCATAAAAAATTTCCAAAGGCCATTTAAGCGTATACCAAAATAGGTAAGCGTCTTACCTAAAATGGTAAATCTCATGTTATCGCGATTTATAGAAGAGAAAAATCAGCTCATATGTTTTTAGAAAATAAATAATTAAAATCTTAAAGGCACGGGTATTCACTGGTACTATATGTGGCAAAGATTATAAGCTCCTAACGGTAACTACCGTTTCAGTTACTTTTTTTGATTCAAGGCACTTAATCAATATTTACTCTGTCTAACAGAAAAATTCTTCTTGGAGATCTTTTAGATTAACCGTAATCATAAACACAGTATTAATTTTTCGTCTATTTAAATTTAAATAAAAAAATATTCAATAACGAATATTTCTTTTTATTTTCCATGTCTCAAGAAAAAGAAATAGCCTATTGTACAGCTAATCATTCTTCGGATCTCACTTATAATTCCAGAAATTATATTAAAGAACGTTCAAATCAAGAGTTCAGAACTTGGTCTAGTGGGAATGTCGAGCTTAATAAGATTATCCAAGAATATGAAAAAAAATACGGGTCTAAGCTACTTTGGATACCTTATGACAACTTTCGAGATGTCAAACACATAGCAGATGGGGCATATGGATCTGTGTATACTGCTATATCAAAAAATGACATTAAATTGCGGTGGAATTTTAATAAACAGGTTTGGGAATATCATTCTGCAGGTAATAAAGTTGCTTTGAAAGAAATAAATAATTCTAGAAATAATGTATCTGAATTTCTTAAAGAGGTATTGTTTCTTTAATTTAGATTATAAATTATTATAAACTTTTATTATTGAAAATATTTTACAATTATTATTTTTATGCATCTAAATGGATTTATTTTTTATTGTATTTCAGGTTAAGAATATAAAAATTTTCGATCGTCATTTTTACATTGCTAGCTGTTTTGGAATTTCAAAAAATCCCTTAAGTCAAAACTACATCATTGTTATGGAATTATATGACGATAGCTTGCATAAATTTTTAACAAAAAATTTCTTGAATTTAAGGTGGAAAACAAAAATAGATTTATTATTTACCATAGCAATTGGCCTTTGTGGCTTACATGATGAAAACTTAGAAAAATTAGTTCATTGTGACCTACATAGTGGAAATATTTTGGTAACCTATTCTTCAGATTTATATTGTGCATCAATTACGGACTTAGGTTTATGTCGTCGTTTAGCTGATGATTTAATGATAAAATCGGATAACAAAAGTAATGTTATTTATGGATCAATTCCATATATTCCACCTGAAGTTTTACGAGGTAATGCGTTTACAAGAGAGGGAGATATTTATAGTTTTGGTGGAATTATGTATGAAATGGCAACCGGAAAACAACCATTTTATGATCGAGCACATGACACCTATTTAATAATCGATATATGTAATGGAGTGAGACCAAAAATTCCTGATATTATGTTAGATTGGATACCACAATGCTATTCAGATTTGATGTATAAATGTTGGGCTGGTGATCCTTCTGAACGCCCAACTACTGAAGAATTACAGGGTGAATTATTGAATTTAGACAGATTACATAATAAAGATAATGTATTTAAGATTGCCGATGAAAATCAGGAAAAAACAATCAAATCCCAAAAACAAGAATTAACTATGCCTCATACACAATCTTGTTATATTAGCCGAAGTATTCATACTCTTCATGGATTGTATAATTCATTAGAAGATATAAAATCAGGAAAATCTCAAGGTAACATTTTATCATGATTTAATTATATTATTTAATTATTTCAATAAATAAATAATTACTAAATTTTACATTTATAGATCCTAATTTATTTAAGTCTAATGAACCAACTACTTCAAGCGTCAGTACTTATGATATTGATTCTAAAGAATCACAAGAATGTATTGATTTCGAAAAAGAAATTCAAAATCGTGCAAAAAAACAATCACTCTCAACTTTAGATTGTGATTCCGAAAAATCCAAAGAATGCATTAGTACTCGATCTTGTTTTATTAGCCGAAGTATTCATACTCTTCACGGATTGCATAATTTATTAGAAGATATAAAATCTGGAAAATCTCAAGGTAATCTTTTTATCTTTATTTAATCATATCATATTATTTTAATTAATAATTAATTGATTTTAAATTTATAGATCCTAATTTATTAAAATCTAACGAATCAACTAGTTCGAATATCATTACTTATGATATTGATTCTAAAGAATTACTAGAATGTATTGATTTTGAAAAAGAAATTCAAAATCGTGCAAAAAAACAATCACTCTCAACTTTAGATTGTGATTCCGAACAATCCAAAGAATGTATTAATTTGGATAAAGATAATATTACATTTAAGAAAATTAAAAATGACAATTTATAGTTATTATTATTTTATTATTTTATTGTAGGAGTTAACTTCTGGTTTTATTTACTATTTTTCATTTGTATTTATTAATGACTTATTATAATTTCAGAACTGATATCATCTTTAATATATATTTAGTTCAGATTCTATTTATCTTTATTTTTAAAAATTACATTTCAAGTAATTATTTAAAATAAAGTTATGTATTAATTAATGTATTAATATATATATGTATATTTAATTAATTATATTGAAAAGTTTTACATAAAAAATAGATTTGAAAGAACTTCTATCTAAGAAAATACTATATAACAGCCATTTTATCTATTTCCGGATGATTAGATTTCATCCAATTTATCGCCTTTCCCAAATTCACTTTGTTGTCAAAGTAATAATTTATGGTTAATCTATCTTTTCTATACCACCGAGCAAATAATTGGGATGAAACAAAACAATTCATTATTTCATCATTCTCCCATTTTCCAACTGCTTCACCAGTTATTTCAAGGGTATAACTTTTTCTGGTGGGGTCTTGTCCATATACATATGTAAAATATTGATATAAATTATCCAAAGAATAAAAAAAAGATTTTCTCGCGAAACAACTGGATATACCTATACAAATAAAAGAAAATATTTTAATTTCACTTTAAAGAACTTATGTGATGTGACTTAAAAACAGCAAATATTTTTATACCTGAGGACCAAAACCATATTTCTATCTTCCAATTATGTTTCACGGCTCTAAATATTAAAGGCTCATACCCACCACAACCGGCTATTAAAACAAATATACCAGGCCCTTTGTTGAGGAAGATTGTTACTGCTGAAACCGCAAGTTCCATATTTGGTTTTCGATCTTTAATAGTCACATTATAATCTTGATTCCATAGTGAATCATTTGGAGGTGGACGAGAGCCAACAATCACTGGATTACTACCCATTCTTCGTCCATTAAGTACTGTTGAAATAAGGTGACCATGGTCGATGTAGAGTTGGTTGAAGTAGAAGGAATTTCTCTGGTGATTAAAGGTACCTGTTTGCTCAAGATTACCAACAGTAAATCTTCCTTCAGTAAACAAGTTGGAGTTGTCTAAAAAAACAGATACAAGTCCGGTGGATGGTTTTGAAGTGCTTGCTATGTGGTAGAGAAACTTTAATATCAGTTTATAATTGTGACGTACTCAGAATATAAACCATATAAAATACACTTACGTTCTTTGAGATTATTTATGTAGTTTGCTATTCTTGAGGATTGTTCTCCTGAAAGTTTGTATGGTGGCTCTAGAAGTTTTTTCTCAGTTAAAAGTAAAAAGTCTGAACCAGAAACCTTTTGATCTTTAAGAATATTGAGATTTTTTCGACTTAGGCCTAAGTGTTCGTTCCATAAAAATTCAATAAGCTGATCTGTATCCATCTCATTAACTAGGTCAGCTAACGTTGAAACTCCTTTTCTTGTTTCTGCAAAGGTAGAGAAAGAGGTGGACATTGTTTGTATAATTTTTTTTGAATATTATTTTTTCTTTCCTTACAAAATCAAAATCTAGGGTTTTTGATAATCTAAATCAATGAACGATCCACTTTATGCTATGCATTATGCATTATGTAAACGATCATTATTTGTATTCTATTTTTGCTTTATTTTTACTTTGAGGATTATACAACATTTCAAATGTCCACTTACCGACACTTGTTTCAACTAATTCAACAAAATTTGTCTAATTTATTTATATGGATCGAATACAGATTATAAAACTTAGTTGGATTAAGATATTTTCTTCATGTAACAAACTTTCTATGAATGATATTATTATCAATTATGATTATTATTTCAATTATATATACATGTATGTATGTTTTTACATCCCATATTTCATTTAAATATTTATAAATAGAATTAAAAGAACTTCGAAGTCACTCTATCAAAAAAAAATATCCATATATTTGTTTATTTATTTTTATTTTATTGTTATTTCTGTTGATTCATAAATTCGAATAAAAAAAAATATTCAATAAGGATTATTTCTTTTATTTCCCATGTATCAAGAAATAAAGTATCATCCGGCTGGTCATTCTTCCAATGATATTTGTAATCAGCGAAAAAATCGCATTAATATCCTTGATGGCTTTTTTGGGTTGTGTAAAGAGTATTTTATTCATTTGTTCTAGTGGAAACGTTAAAATTGATAAGGTCATCCAAGAATACCAAGAATTCTATGGACATAGACTACAATGGATTCCTAGTGACAGCTTTCATGACACATAGCGGATTGTGAATATGGATCTGTGTATACAATAGTAAAATTAGTTCATATTTCCTTTTAATAACAATTATTTTATATGTATTTTATAGAGATTATGAACTTTCTTCTGCAAAGTTTGAAAACTCAATATTTGATAATGAGAAAGGATCTTAACAATTAGTGTATAATATTCAGAAGTTAGTAACTCAAGAAATATAAATCTTCAATTTGAAGGTTAAAAGGATCTATTTAATTTAGAACAATAGTTAATATGTAATGTTGAAAGTTAACTAAGAATTGAAAAATTTCCTTTAATTATTATTATATACGGTTGAATATAGTTGTTCTTTCATTAATTATTAATCTATACTTTATCTCCTTTACAAAATTTAAATTTAGATCTTAGCAATATTGATAGAGATGAATCTTTAAACGATTTGAATAATTAATAATAAATAATAATATATTTATAAATATGTTGTTTATTATTATCCTTTTATTGTTTTAATTTTATCTTTCATCTTATTATTATCGTTTATGATTTTTAATTATTTCTAAATATATAAAATATTAATTCAAAAATTCATAATTTTTTTTGACTTACAGAATTGTTGCATTTAAAATTTAAATCTAAGAAATTTAATACAATATCCAAGACAAGATAACTGGGCTCATTTGATTTTGATCCAAGATCTTTTGGGAGACCCATCAAAATTTACTCAATTACAGTTGTGTGTATTAACTAGGACTAGGATATTACAATACAAATTTAGAAGTTTCAAGAAAATGTGAATAAGTTTGACAACTTTGTGAAAGTGGAATTATAACATCAGATTAAGCATTCAATGAATAACTTTAAAACGAAATGTTAATAAATGCCGTAATTCCGTCATTTTTAAATTTGTAATTTCATTTTAGAAATGTCACTTCTTATTATATATTAATCTTAAAGTAAATTTTATTTTATAATGAGTAAAGAATTATATACATTAAAGCTAATATTTTCTATCTAAAAAATAAATAAACGAATCACTTTTTTTTTTAGTTTTTTTGATACATATTTTAGACGTATCAAATATTATTATGATCGTGATGTATAAATATGCTTAAATAAAATAATTTATTGTATTGGATGAATAATAATATACTTTAACTTTGAAGTGGTGATCGTCAAAGGAACAAATTGATCGTGCATCTCATAACTTTTAGGCTTGATGCAGCGACTTGAAATTATGGTTATGGACTCTTACAAAATAAAAAAAAAGAGCTTTTACAAAAAATGAAAGTGATCGTCAAGGAACAAATTTATCATACCGCTAATCATTTCCTTCTTCGTAAAAAGGAGCGCTAATGTTAACATTTTCTAAAAGGGATTACGGAATTTCTGTTGTCTATTCTATGACCGTATTTTTGAATTATTTTTTTTTTGATATTAAAGATTGAAAAAGGACTGTTAGAAAAAATTGGATGTTTTGGATATATTTTATGGAAATATAAATTTAGAATTATAATTTATTATAGAATTTGAGTATTGCTAAATATCACCACAGGTGATTGTCACCACTAGGCAAAATTTCATAATTCCTTGATCAACCCTAACCCTAATTTTGTCCACGTAAATTTAATTTTTCCCAGTGGTGACAATCACCTGTGGTGATATCTAGCAATTTTCATAGAATTTATCTTAGAAAAGTTAATAAGATCCATTTTATAATTAATTTTGTTGTTTTATTTAATTTTGTGTTTTTTTAACAACTTTTGTGCAAGAAATTCCTTGAGCAGTGGGAATGCAACTATTACATTTTTATCATTGAGAACAAAAAGAGAATTAGTTAAGATCCTTTATGGTAATATGTTTTTATTCTTTTAGGTCCATGCAAAGTTTTTCTTAATTAATAAATATAGAAAAGTCGAGGATACATTTCGGAGGGTTTAACGAACTTTTTTTTAAGGTGTATGACCAATTATAATCAAAAATTATATTAGAGAACAAAAAGAGAATTGGTTAAAATTCTTTATGGTAATATGTTTTTATTCTTTTAGGTTTTTGATTTTTTTTTAAAAAAAAGATATAAAAGAATAAAATCATAATTTTTGTGTAGGTTTGTGCATATTTTTTTTAAAAAAAGTCAGATTTTTCTTAATTAATAAAAAATTAAATATAGAAAAAGTCGAGGAGCATTTAGAGAACTTTCAATTTTTTTTTAAAAAAAACAAAATTATATTATGTTTTTATTCTTTTAGGTTCATGTATATTTTTTTTTAAAAAAAGATATAAAAGAATAAAATCATAATTTTTGTGTAGGTTTGTGCATATTTTTTTTAAAAAAAGT
Organism: Diversispora epigaea; assembly: GCA_003547095.1. Lineage (NCBI taxonomy): Eukaryota > Fungi > Glomeromycota > Glomeromycetes > Diversisporales > Diversisporaceae > Diversispora > Diversispora epigaea. The sequence goes on along the minus strand of PQFF01000285.1, from coordinate 57,939 downwards.
CAGATTTTTCTTAATTAATAAAAAATTAAATATAGAAAAAGTCGAGGAGCATTTAGAGAACTTTCAATTTTTTTTTAAAAAAAACAAAATTATATTATGTTTTTATTCTTTTAGGTTCATGTATATTTTTTTTTAGAAAGTCAGATTTTTCTTAATTAATAAAAATTAAATATAGAAAGTCGAGAATATATTTTGGAGGATTTAACATTTCTGTCTAACTTTTTTATTAAAAAAAAGGTATACTTAAAAAACAGTTGCAAAGTATAAAACCAATTATAATAAAAGAGAATTAAAATTCTTTATAAAATAGTTTGCCACATTTTGTTTACTAACTTAATAAATTTTTTTTTTTAAATCAATATGTACGAACTCAAAGTTAATATTGAGACAAATAAATTATGCTCTGGGAAAAATAAAAAATAATAAATATTTTCTTAAATCAACATGTACGAACCCAAAGTTAATATTGATTCTGTGAATGGAAGAGATCTAGACAAATAAATTATACTCCAGGAAAAATGAAATAATAATTAATAAATAATTATTTTCTTAATAATTATTTTTTTTTTAAATCAACATGTACAAACCCAAAGTTAATATTGAGACAAATAAATTATATTTTGGAGAAAATAAAATAATAAATAATAAATACATGTTGATTTAAAAAAATAATTATAAACCTAAAGTTAATATTAATTCTGTGAATGGGAGAGATCTAGACAAATAAATTATGCTTCGGGAAAAATAAAATAATAATTAATAAATAATTATTTTTTTTAAATCAACATAAACGAACTCAAAGTTAATATTGAGACAAATAAATTATACTCCGGGAAAAATAAAATAATAAATAATTATTTTTTTTTAAATAATTATTTTTTTAATAATTATTTTTTTTTTAAATCAACATGTACAAACTCAAAGTTAATATTGAGACAAATAAATTATATTCCAGAAAAAATAAAATAATAAATATTTTCTTAAATCAACATGTACAAATCTGAAGTTAATATTGATTTTGTGAATAGGAAAGATCTAGATAAATAAATTATGCTCTGGGAAAAATGAAATAATAATTTATAATAATTATTTTATTTTATTTATTTTATTATTTTTTTGAATTTATTTTATTATCGTTTTACTAATTTAATTAATAATTATGCTGTGCCACTCGATTTGACTATTTGTGCATCACATAATTAATTTAAAATTTTATTTTATTGTAAATTTATAACTAATATATAATTATTTATTATAGTTACCACATATGAAACTATACCCTCATCTTAATAGTATTTTAGTATTAGATAATGTATCGATTCATCATGATGATGGTTTACTTGAATATTTAGATGCATTTGGTATATGTGTAGAATTTCTTTCACCATATTCTCCTGATCTTAATCCTATTAAAACAGCATTTTCTTTAATTAAAAGTTATTTTAAAAGAAATAATTATTTTGTTAAAAATTCATATGATCCTTTTTATCCTTTATTAATTGCATGTATTCAAATTACATCAAAAATAGTAAAAAATTATTACAAAGCTTAGGATATATTTAATAAAATAATAAAAAAATATTACTAGAATCTTTTATATTTTTCTATATATTCTCTAATAATTTTTCTTGCTCCAATAGTATCAATTCCACATTGTATAAATTCTTCATCAGTTAATTTGTTAATATGATGCACAGAAATTTGTTGATCTTCAAATTTTTCTAAAAAATTTTGATAATAATTATTTGTATTTTCTTTGTTGTCAATTTCTTTCAAAAATTCAATTAAAGAAGGAAAAATTAAAAGATTTATTTCTTGTTGATAATGAAAATTTTGTTATTGAAAAGGTATATATTGTAGATAAAATTGAAAAGGAAGAAAAAAAGATATAGGAAAATATTGATTTCCAATAGGAAATGTCATTTGTGATTAAGAAAATAATTAAAATTCAATTGAAGAATTTTTTTTTTTCTATAAATATTAACATGAGAAAATAATGCATGTGTTGGTGATTCTTTTACTATAATTAAATTTTTATTCTATATAATTTTAATTGTATTATTAAAAAAATATATAAATTAAATAATCTAATTTTAAAATTATTTAAATAAATATTTACCATTTCAACTACCAAAGTTGAAAACATCATGAAAGTAATTTCTGCATAAGTATCTTTATGTCCTTCCTTATTTAGACAAGGCCTATTATGAATAATACAATAATGTTTTTTTCGAATTTCCATCACATTTTTTGCAATAATTAAATCATATTCTGATAATGATGATACTTTAGGAACTTTATTCTTGTTTTTATATTCTTTAATATAATTTAATTTTTCTTCTTTTTTATCTGAATTTAGATTCTATAAATAAATTTATTAATTTATCAAAAAATATTATTATTATAAATAAAATAAATTAAAATCACCTTTTTTTTTTTTATTTTTTATTTCTGTTTCTAATCAAGATATCATTGTAACAAATATTCCAATATCTTATTTTTTACTTGCCATTTTAGTGTAATCTGTACAAAATTTAATAAAATCTTGGGCATCAACCAATTGAGTACCAGCACCTGTTACTCTTTTGTCTTTAAATGCTACACAATAATCAGATTCTTCAATGGTATTGTTTTTTAATAATCCTATTACTTTTTCATGAATTATATAAAGAAATTCATCAATGTTTGATACAATTTCTTTGTACCATTTTGCTGGTATAAAAGTTTCATCTACAAATTTAATAAAAATTTTAAAACTAATTTCTAATTCAGATTTTTCATCTCCTTCACTAATTTCATTATCATCATTTAAATTTACTGCAGTAGTATCTCTAGGTGAATCTATTAAATTTTCTTCTGAATTGGTTCAAGAAATTGAACTGTTAGAAAGTTCAATTGTTGAAATAAAGGAATTTTTAATAACTTTGGATTTAGATTTTTTTGTTAAATTTAATTTAACAAGACTACTATAATATTTTCCACAAAGTGAAAATTTGAAACTTTTTTTTAAATTCAACTTGTAATTATACTTAATGATTTTATCTTAAATAAATTCAAATTTTGCTTAAGTTCAATTGAGTTCAAAACAGCGTGTATAAACTTGTTTAACTGCTTCAGTTTTGTTGGTTTTGTTGGGAATTAAATTTAAATTGCATTTACATATTGTTTTTTGTAAATCAGCTGCACAAAACAAACATTTTCTGCATCTAAGGCAAGTTCCTCGAAGATAATAGAGTTTTCTTTCTGCCATTTAATAATAATAAAACGTATAATAATTATTATCAAAAAAATAAAATTTATTTTATAAAAATTTGTCAAATTTAATTGGATAAAATTTGATTACATAAAAAATTTAAAACAAATTTTATTGATCGAAATTTGATCACATGAAAAATCTGGATTCTAAATTTTCATTTTTTATTTGAGCATCCTTATCCTGAACCCCCAGTTCAGGGTGAAAATTATGAACCCCCAGGTTCAGGCAAATTATCCTAGACCCTGCCTTTTTTTAACAATAAAAATTTCCAAAATTAGGGGGATAGCTAAAGCGGAGTTAACAAAGGAGTTACCTTTTTGATACATTTATATATAAATATCAATTATATTATCAATATTATAATTTATGCATTATATAGATCAATATATAGATTAACTCTGCCTTAATGGACCCCCAAAATTAGGGAACTCAGATTTAATATACTGTGGAATCGCGTTTGCACATTTCGTTCAAATTATTTATGATAATTTTTATTATTTATTTTCTAGAAATAAATATAACTTTAAATTTTTAGATTAAAAAAAATATTCTAATAAATCAATACTTAAATAAATACATAGTTCTAATATACTGTAGAAAAAATAATATCTTGTATTTATAAGCTAAAAGAACAAAAAAAAACTTAGATATGTACTTAAAAAATTATTTATTTTTCAGTATTTGTAAGTCAGCTTAGCAAAAATCAATATTAAAGCAATATAATAGTTATTTTCATATAAATTAATACAATTTACTAGTATATATATTCACAATTTTATTTAATGTTTAATAAATCAATAATTTAAACAATTATAAAAATAANTTTTTATTTGAGCATCCTTATCCTGAACCCCCAGTTCAGGGTGAAAATTATGAACCCCCAGGTTCAGGCAAATTATCCTAGACCCTGCCTTTTTTTAACAATAAAAATTTCCAAAATTAGGGGGATAGCTAAAGCGGAGTTAACAAAGGAGTTACCTTTTTGATACATTTATATATAAATATCAATTATATTATCAATATTATAATTTATGCATTATATAGATCAATATATAGATTAACTCTGCCTTAATGGACCCCCAAAATTAGGGAACTCAGATTTAATATACTGTGGAATCGCGTTTGCACATTTCGTTCAAATTATTTATGATAATTTTTATTATTTATTTTCTAGAAATAAATATAACTTTAAATTTTTAGATTAAAAAAAATATTCTAATAAATCAATACTTAAATAAATACATAGTTCTAATATACTGTAGAAAAAATAATATCTTGTATTTATAAGCTAAAAGAACAAAAAAAAACTTAGATATGTACTTAAAAAATTATTTATTTTTCAGTATTTGTAAGTCAGCTTAGCAAAAATCAATATTAAAGCAATATAATAGTTATTTTCATATAAATTAATACAATTTACTAGTATATATATTCACAATTTTATTTAATGTTTAATAAATCAATAATTTAAACAATTATAAAAATAATTAATACTCAAGATAATTGTAAATCCCACAAAGAAAAGTATATTATTTTTTTTTAAAAAAATATTTCCATTATACATCTTATAAATTCTCAAATTCCACAAACCTCATGAATCTGATTTCAAAGAGTAGATGAATATTTACATTATTTTTCTAATTATTATTAATTATTACATTAAATATTCCTATTTTTACTTAAAAATCATCAATCTAGATTGATCTAAGTTTTCCAAAGTTAATAAAAACCAACCAACCAAAGATACTTCCAAAATAGTTTAACCATTAAAATAAATGAAGTACCATCTACCTTTAGATTCGTAGACCTTTCTTGAATCATGAAAGTACCTTCTCTCTTAGTATAGATCTACAAAACGGTACTGCGCCACCCGATATGCTTAATTAAATTAATTAAATTATAAAAATTAGTTCTAGAATACCTGAAGAAACAATAAAATAAATTTAATATTATTTATTTGAAACCATATTAACTTTCTTTGAGTCCCGAAATATCTATTCTATTTTTATTAATTTAATATTGTCACGATTTCACTCAACTAAACTATATGGCCTATATTTTGTCCTGTTCCTAAATATAAATAACTATATAGCTTAATAAATAAATTAGATTTGTTAGTGTTTAAAATATACAAATATAACTATATATTATTTTTTCACCCGCGTTATCCACATTAACTCCACGAACCTGAAATATTTTTTTAAAAAAAGATTATCAGATTAAATATAGATCTACTTTAGGTGTAACAATTATTAAATATTCTTTATTACTCGTCAGTTATGAATCCAGTAAAAAAGAAAAGAAATTAACTTGCAAACAATTTGGTTCTAAAGAAACTGAAAATAAAGATATAAATAAACAAAAATACAAGAATTATCTATTTTGATTGAGGATATAGAAAACCAACTTCGGTATTCCTAAATTAGGAAAGAGGTCTAGATCTAATGACCTGAACCCCCAGGGTCTAGGATAAATTATCTAAACCTCCTAGTCTAGGTTAAGTTTTCTCTTTTTATTTACATGGCAAAAATACAAAATCACACTTTTTTGAAAACAGTGATAAAAAAAAAATAAATAAAAAAAAAAATTTAAGTTTCTTTTATATTTTATTTCTCCGGGATAACTATTACAATTAATATAATGATGATGATAAAACACAATGAAAAATTATTATTATATATATTTATTTATTTATACTAATACTAAGGTGAATAATAAATAAATAAAAATAATTGACTTATATTATTTGTTATTTCTTTTTAATTTTAAAAAATAAATATATCTTGCGAAGGTAATAATAAATAAATAAAAATAATTGGCTTATATTATTTCTTTTTCCTATAAAAGTGTTGTGATATTTTGTTTATTTAAAAAAATAAATATTCACAAAGGTAAATAGTAAATAAATAAAAATAATTAGTTTATTATTTCCTTTTTGCTTATTCTATTAAAAAAAATTTTTTTTAAAAAAATAAATAATTATATTTCATACAAAAATAAATAATAAATAAATAGTAATAGTAATAAACAATAAATATTTGAACTGTAGATTTTATTTTACTTCTTTTTTTTATTATTATTGAATGAAAATTAATAATATTAAAAAAAATTTAAGTTTTATTTTATTTTTCTGAGGTACTGTAATATAATTAAGTATCTATAATATATTACTAGTTGAAATTCAAGTTTTAAGACAATTTCATTAATTTTTTATTATTGTAAATCATTATACAAAATGTACAAATCAAGTTTAAAAGGTAATTTCTTTGTATATTTAATTAGCTACAAAATTTATTAAGAAATTATACAATATACATATCACTGATTATTTCTTTTTTGAATATAAAATAAAAAAAAATAAAGATTTTATTAATTAATTAATTTATCAATTTTTATTTACTACATTTATTTATTAAACATGTGAAAAAAAAAATATTTTATTTATCTATTGTACTGCATTTATTTATTAAATTAAAAAAATTTAAATTGTTAGTGATTCAATTTTTATACTTGCATTTATTGATTATACAAAAAAAAAAATTGTTAATGAAAATATAAATGATTTATTTTAAATTAAAATTATTTATTAAAAAATTAAAAAAAAATATGAACAAGTAATCTTGTTATATTATTTATATGTTTTTTTATTTATTAATGCAATATGTTTGTGTATATGATAACTATATTTAAATTACATATATAAAATATTTTTTAATGTTGTGTAAATCGTACAAACTATAGATTCTTCTATAAACAAAAAAAATAATTCAAATATAATAATAATTATTATTATTACTTGTTACTATTTTTATCTGAGTTTTTATTTATTAAAATAATAAAAGATCTTGTACTTTATTTAATAATTTTAGCATTTCACCAGAAAAAAATAATAGTTAAGATTATATATGTCATCAAAACTATTGAATTGAGTCAGACACAATTAAAATCAAGAAAAATTGAAGTTGAGACAAGGTAAATTTTGATTTTTATTAATGATTGACACAATTAAAAATTGAAATTTTAAAAGTTGAGTCAAGATCAAATTAGTTTTGACGACATGTATAGTTGCACTGGTCGAATAGAAAAAAATAAGACGGTTTTATCATGAATAGGATTCCGATTGATGGTTAAATTTACTAAGATTTATTAAATATAGGCAGTTAATTTTTTTCGATTTATAAATAGGAATTTCTGATTTATGAATTTTCACAAATAGGATGTCCGATTTATGCATATTTGCACCATCAATAGGATTCTGATTTTTGTTCATTCGACCAGTGTTGAGATGGTTGACTTTCATTCTGAGGTATGTCTGGAGTTAGTAATAATGATGAAAATCTTGAAATTTTTTGAGTTACTGATAATTAGAGCTTAGAACCGGGTTTATATAATTTGATTTCATCCAGATATCGTGGATGACTAAAGCTCCTCGCGAGCCAGCTTGCGAGCCTAATTACTTATAAGGCTTTCGAGCCGGCTTGCGAGCCTAATTACTTATAAGGCTCTCGAGCCAGCTTGCGAGCCTACTATATAATGGGATTTGCGAGCCAGCTCATGCGAAGCTCTACGGATGATCCAGTTGAAACTTTCAAAACTGGATGAAATAGGTTTAATCATTAAAATTTACGATCGAAAATAATTATCGATCGTTGCTATATATAAAACATTTTAATATATAAGTAAATATTAAAAACTGTAATAAGTAAACTTAAAGATGAGAATAATATACGTGTTCAGTAGAAAGGACAAACTTATATTATTAAAATTAAGAAAATAATTAGTAATTAAAGTTTGAACAGATTTTTTAATTTGTTTGAACTTTAACTACTAATTATTTTCTTAATTTTAATGATGTAAATTTGTCCTTTTTACTACAGTCAACTTACTCTATAACGAATTTAGTGGCTAGGCCAATCAGGCCTTCATTATAAAAAAATTCGTTAATCATATAACGAAATTCAAAAAAAAATCTGATATAATATATAATGAATATTTTTAGAAATTCGTTATTTATTTTATTAATAAAATCGAAATTATAATTTTATTAATTTGTTATTATTTATTACTATACTAAATACAATATATTTAATAATCATCATTAAAATCATCAATAAAACTATCAAGATTACTTTGTTTCATTGAAAAAAAGTGATATCTTACAGCTTCTTTTTTTAATTTTTTCACATATTTGATTTCATCTTTTTTTGTATCAAAATTTTCCTCCTGTTGCTCTAAATACAAAATTATTTTATCATATGATTCAATAGCTTCATTGTGAGTAATAATTGNAAAGGACAAACTTATATTATTAAAATTAAGAAAATAATTAGTAATTAAAGTTTGAACAGATTTTTTAATTTGTTTGAACTTTAACTACTAATTATTTTCTTAATTTTAATGATGTAAATTTGTCCTTTTTACTACAGTCAACTTACTCTATAACGAATTTAGTGGCTAGGCCAATCAGGCCTTCATTATAAAAAAATTCGTTAATCATATAACGAAATTCAAAAAAAAATCTGATATAATATATAATGAATATTTTTAGAAATTCGTTATTTATTTTATTAATAAAATCGAAATTATAATTTTATTAATTTGTTATTATTTATTACTATACTAAATACAATATATTTAATAATCATCATTAAAATCATCAATAAAACTATCAAGATTACTTTGTTTCATTGAAAAAAAGTGATATCTTACAGCTTCTTTTTTTAATTTTTTCACATATTTGATTTCATCTTTTTTTGTATCAAAATTTTCCTCCTGTTGCTCTAAATACAAAATTATTTTATCATATGATTCAATAGCTTCATTGTGAGTAATAATTGACAAAGGATCTGGATCTTCTTCTATTTCATCCTCTTTATTAAAAAGAACTGCTGCTAAAATTTCATCATTAGTTCTTATTTCCATTGTAATTACTGTGCTATCATAATGAATAAATTCATTAGCGCTAAGAGAATTTTCAAGATTTAATTTATCAATTAATACTTGAATTTCATTCAATTCACTTGTATTATCTACTATAATCTCATTTGTGTTCATTTCATCTGTCATGTCATCTAAATTAATTTTATCTGTTTTAGGCAAAATACCTGTCTTTTGCCAACAATTTTTAATTGTAAATTCAGTAACATTATTCCATGCACAAGTAACATATTTAATACATTTTTTGATATTAATTTCAACAGGTTCAATACCATATTTATTATATTTGTCAAAAGCCTTGACACGATTATTTAAAAACAATTTTCGATATTGTGCCTAAAATTATTAAATTAGAATTATTATAAATTTTAATTAAATAATAATTTATAAATATGAATTTCACTTGCCTTAAAACTATTAATAATTCCTTAATCACAAGGTTGTAAATGTGCAATAGTATTTGGAGGTAAAAATTAATAGTAATATTTGTGACTTGTGTAGCCTCATAAAGAGTATGTGTAGGTGCATTGTCAACAAGAAGAATAATTTTTCTATTTTGCATTCTCATTCTTGTATCAAGTTTTTTAATGTAATCATTCCAGATTGAAACTTGCATCCAACTTTTTAAATTTCAGTAATAATTAACTAGAAGAGTTTTTTTGTTTATATATCTAAGTACCTGCGGATTTTCATATTTATGAATAAATAAGGGTTTGAGTTTTTTAGTTCCTGTTATATTGCAGGTACAGGTAAGTAAAACAGTCACATGATCTTTTGATTGTTTTGTACCTGACATTGGTTGATTAGAAATTGTATGACTAGGTCTCATTTTCCAAAAAAGACCTGTTTCATCACAATTAAAAATATCTTGAAGATCATAATTTTCTAAAATTTGATTAATTTTATTATGCATTTCATCAAGATTTTGAAGTGGGGCATTAGATGCTTCTCCATGTATACAATATTGCTTGAAATTATGACGCTTTTTGAAATTATCAATCCATCTAATTGAACCTTTAAACTTATTTTCATTATATAAAAAAGTAAACTCTGATGCTTTTAAAGAAAGAATTTCATCTGTAATATTAACATTTGTTTGGATAGCACCTTCGGTCCATAAAGTTAAAGCCTCTTCTATAATAGGAAAAGGAATTTTTTTTTTGCGACACAAAGAAACCTGATATGAATTAAGATCTACAGTAAGTCAGTGATCTTTTGCCTTTAAAATATCACTAATTATTCCTTCACTAACTTCATATTCATTGGCTAAATCTTTATTTTTTAAAAAAGGAGATGATTTTTTTTTAGAACAAATTTCTTTTTTTTGTGCTGCTGTAAACAACTTACATTTGTTTTTTGGCATTTCAAAGAAAAAAGATATAAAAAATAAAAAAAAGATATTTTATTCATTTTTATTATAAATTATAGATTGATAAAGATAACTTCCAAAATTACTGTTATTTCATCAGTAAATTTTTTTAAATGTAAGCTTTTGAAGTCCTTCACTCTGATAACCTTCGAATACCTCCAACATAAACGTAATATTTACGAAGATTATTGATACCGAAAACTTTCATTTTTATTAATAAAACGTAATACTCCAGAGGTTATTGATATTGGTAACCTTCAATAACCTTCATTTTATCATAATAAACGTAATATTTACGAAGGTTATTAGTCCGATAACCTTCAATAACCTTTGAAAACGAAATTATTACAATAACCTCCGATATAAAAAATTTCCTGATGTTGTAATGATAGAAGTCGTAAATACCTCCCATATCAGCTGATTATAAAAATTGACTGATTTTTTGTTAGACAAATTTTTTATTTATTTACCTTTTAATAAAGTTAATAAAACTTATTGATAACAGATTTTGACTACTAAGTAAAGTTGTTCTTTGGAGTAAAGTAAACAAAATAAAAGAAAAAATAAGATAAAATAACGTTATTAAACCTTTTAAGAAAGAAAACAAATTTCCGCAGGGTAAGGGGGTTGGGTTGATGGGTTAGGGTCAGATTTGATGGGTTGACAAGTACTTATTAACAGGTCTATTTATATTTAAACTCTCATTTACTTAATAAAATATTTTTAAAAATTACAAATATATGTAAAATTTTGTGCCGAATATTTTTATTTAGAAGTTAAGAAGTAGTTTTCTTAATAAAATATTGAGATTTTTTTGATTTTTAAATTTCTTCGAAAAATAAATAAAATTATAATTGGCTAAGAGGATATTACCTGATCTAAAATTTTAAGACTTTCGCAATCAGCCCATATGCTTAATTTTCGTTATAATTTTTATTGAAAATCCTTTGTTATACAGAAAAAAAATTTGTTATAACTATAAAATTCACTATATTTTATATATATAACCACCAGATAAACTTCGTATAACGTTATAGCATAATTAATTAGACAAATTTGTTATATTAAATTTTTTTTATTATAAAAAAATCAGGACCCTATCAAATATCTGTTATATCAAAAAATTCGTTATATCAAAATTTGTTGTAAAGTGAGTTGATTGTAAACATGTACATCATTCTTATCTTTAAGTTTGCTTATTACAGTTTTTAATATTTACTTATAGATTAAAAAATTTTATATATAGCAACATATACATGTCGTCAAAACTAATTTTGCCTTGACTTAACTCTTAAAATTTCAATTTTTAATTGCGCCTGACTCAACTAATTGCGTCAATTACTAGTAAAAATCAAAATTTGCTTTGACTCAACTTCAATTTTTCTCAATTTTAATTGTGTCTGACTTAATTCAATAGTTTTGACGATGTTACCGACGGAGGTTTATTCTTTTTAATAAACACGTGGGATGAACAGGAACTCTTGAAATAATATTAAAGATATTATTCAAGGAAACTATTAATCAAAATAGATACAACTACTACTAATAGGTAGATTCTAGAAGTTAAATAAACTACTGTTAATAAGTGTATTGATTAGTGTTAACTACTAATATCACGAGACAGCGCTCCAAATGATAAAGTAGGCGATTCAATACAAAAGGTTTGGTTATTATTAATAAGATAATGATGCTAATAATTTCAAGGTAATAATAACCTTTATTAATGGTAATTGCAAATACAAAAGAGACTAATTTACAGATAAATTAGTTACAAAAGGTTTTTTAATTAAAGGATAGAATCCTAATTCTAAACAAACTCGAACTTAAAAATTAAACTGAACTGACTTTTACTCAAGCCAAAATCCNTTGCTTATTACAGTTTTTAATATTTACTTATAGATTAAAAAATTTTATATATAGCAACATATACATGTCGTCAAAACTAATTTTGCCTTGACTTAACTCTTAAAATTTCAATTTTTAATTGCGCCTGACTCAACTAATTGCGTCAATTACTAGTAAAAATCAAAATTTGCTTTGACTCAACTTCAATTTTTCTCAATTTTAATTGTGTCTGACTTAATTCAATAGTTTTGACGATGTTACCGACGGAGGTTTATTCTTTTTAATAAACACGTGGGATGAACAGGAACTCTTGAAATAATATTAAAGATATTATTCAAGGAAACTATTAATCAAAATAGATACAACTACTACTAATAGGTAGATTCTAGAAGTTAAATAAACTACTGTTAATAAGTGTATTGATTAGTGTTAACTACTAATATCACGAGACAGCGCTCCAAATGATAAAGTAGGCGATTCAATACAAAAGGTTTGGTTATTATTAATAAGATAATGATGCTAATAATTTCAAGGTAATAATAACCTTTATTAATGGTAATTGCAAATACAAAAGAGACTAATTTACAGATAAATTAGTTACAAAAGGTTTTTTAATTAAAGGATAGAATCCTAATTCTAAACAAACTCGAACTTAAAAATTAAACTGAACTGACTTTTACTCAAGCCAAAATCCATCCTTTATATAACTAATTTTTGGGTCCTTTAGGTCCTTTGGGTCCTTTGGGTCCTTTGGGTCCTTTGGGTCCTTTAGGTCCTTTAGGTCCTTTGGGTCCTTTAGATCCTCGTAATATATGATCTACATATTAATTTATACTATCTATAGTAAATCTATTACAGGATACAGTTACACTACACAACAACATATTTGTAAATCAATTTGTCTTTTGTATTACAGATATAAATAAATAAATAAGTAAATAAATACTAACTAAATATAGATATAATAATAAAATAATAAATAATATAAGTTAATAATATATAATAATAATTAAAATATAGCTATTACAATATTACTACAGTAACAACGACATGTATATAGCAACAATCGATAATTATTTTCAATTGTAAATTTTGACGATCAAACCTATTTCACCCAGTTTATATCCCAAACCGGATGAAAAAAAATTTATAGAAAATTATTCGAGTTCATCCGGATTATATATGTTCCCAAAATTGATTTTAGATTTTTGAGGTATTTCGACTTTTTGAGATTTATGCAGAATCTATTCTATATATGGAAGTAAAAAAAAGTACCCAGTTATGTATATCTTCAATCAAAGAATAAATCTGAGTGGTCAAAAAATTTTGGGTTTTAAGTAAAATAATTTCGTCTTCTATGAAAAACTATTTCGACTTTTTTCTCCAAAATTGCAATTTCGGGACTCCAAAATAATTTTGCGTGTAAGTATAATCCGGATATCCAATTTTAAGGTTATTCGGATATCTGGATGACTTATTGGGACACGGTTCCAAGTTCTACTAGTAACAGAGTTGAAGCTTTTCTTTTACCTCTCTACTTTGACCTTATATTTATTGAAATAGATTTTGCTACTTCAGTTATAGTTGAATTTGTTTCTGTTATTTTTTTTTCCTATACAAAATTAAATTTTAGAGAAAAAGATGAAACTAAATCAATAAAATTAATTTGAATAATTTTTACAAGTAGTAAATTTTCAACAAATGGAAGAAAATTAGTTATATAAAGGGGAAAACCTTGATTAACTTTTACTGTAATTGGAAATAGATAAGCTTCATTTGCAAAGTGATACAAATTAAATTTGAGCAACTCGGAATGTTGTTTATTGATATACTCTTTTGCTGTAAATTCAAAAGTAACTTTATTATTATTTGTTTCAACATTACTCTTTACAATACCCATTAATACAACTGATATTGAGGCCTTGAGTAAATCTTTTTTCTCCAAGTTCAGAATACATACACTTGATGAGACCAACTGTTTTAAATTATATTTTACTAAGTATAAATAAATATTTTAAGAATAACATTCTAATTTTTAAAATTGTTATTTTTATTACCTTTATAATCTTAATTGTATTGTTTTCAACTTCAGTATCTGAAATTAAAAAGCATCTTTTTTAAATTTTTCTAAATCATATTCATTATTTTTTGATTCTAGAGGATAAAATACTATAATATAAATAAATATATTTATATTTTGATATTTGAAAAAGAAATACCAACAATATTCACCATTAAATTTGTTTTTGTAAAATTTTCAGTGTATTGGTTTATATAACAAATTGTACTTAAATTACAAGGTATTTTTTTTAAATAAAAAAAAAAATTTTTTTATTAAAGAAAATTAATTTTTTTAAATGGAAAAAAATTGACTTTTAGACGAAAAAAAAATTTCTTTTTGAAGAAAATCAATTTATTTAAATAAATTTTATTCAATAATCCTCCTCACCCCAATTTTTTTGTTTTATTTAGTAAATAAAAATTCTCGCACTTATTATTTATTATTTATTTTTATTTGCTTTTATATTTATTATTTATTTATTATTTATTATTATTATTTTTTTATTTACAAATAATAATTCTCATGATTTTTATCTTATAATTTATTGTTTTTTTTTTATTAATTAACAAAAGAAAAAAAAATAATATTTAATCAATCTCCATTCGTTGAGGTAAAATTTTTTCCTCCTATTTCTACCTCTAATTTCTAATTTTAAATTTTAATTAGAATTTAGAATTAGAATTAGAATTTTAATTAGAATTTAAAATTAAAATTAGAAATATTAGAAAAATAACTGGTATAGGAATGTTATATTAGGAAATTTTTTTTATAAAAAGGAAATTGTTTATGTAGCACCACTTTTTTAATTTGAACAAAGTCTATATTAAAAAATAAAAATCATATATAAAAAAAATCACGGAATTTTTATTGTACGACCCTTCATTATCTTATATACTGTAATTATTTATGAAACAATAAATAACAAAAAAACGGTTTTTTGTTTCTATTTACCATATTTTCTAATGTTTCAAAGAAGGTATCGCTTTATTTTTTCGTATTTTACATTAGTATAGCTTTAATTAATCGAAATTTGTGCTTTTGTATATTAAAGAAAATTCTATTTAATTATTTAGAACATGGTCTAGTGGAAATAATAATGTTGATAAGATTATTCAAGAATCCCAAAAGCATGGTCTACAATGGATGCTTTATGATGATTTTAAAGAAATCAAACATATAGCTGATGGTGGACATGGACCTGTATACTTCGCCAAATTAAAAAATTATTGGGAATATAATTTTATAAGCGACAAAGTTGTTTTGAAAGAAATAAAAGATTCTAGATATGATATAGCTAAATTTCTTAAAGTTGTATGTTTTCTATATTTAGAATACAAGTTATTATGAATTGTTATTAATATTTCATAATTTATTAATTTGACTTTTAATATTTTATATTAAGATAATAATTGTTATTAATTATAAATTTATTACTAAATATTATAGAATTTCAAAAAACCCTTCTACGTAAAACTACATTATCATTATAGATGATAACTTACATAATTTAACCAAAAAATTTTGGGATTTAAAGTGGCAATCAAAAATAGACCTGTTATTATCATTAACATTAAGTCTTAAAAACTTACATGCAGTAAATTTTGTTTATTGTAATCTTCATAATAGAAATATTTTAAATATTTTAATAAACGATTTTTATATTTCTGACTTAAAAATAGATTTAGATTTATATAAATTAGAAAATGATTTAATTTTAAATCTTCACAAAAAAATCAACAAAATTTATAGATTAATTTCATATATTTCATCTGAAACATTAAGAGGAAATAAATTTACAAAGGAGGGTGATATTTATAGTTTTGATGGAATTATGTATGAAATAGTTATTGAACCATAGTTATTTGCTAACCAAGCACATGACACTTATTTGGTAATTGATATATGTAACAGTGTGAGGCCAAAGGTTCCTAATTTTATGTTGAATTGGATTCCAGAATAGTATTTAGGAGTAATGATCCTTTTGAACATTCAACTGCTGTTGCGTTAACTATTTTTTTTTGTGAAATATTAAAAAAACTTTTTAATGATATAGTTAATAATAGGATTATGCAAGAGCTTAGAATTTCTATTGAAAATGAAAAAATTGTACACAAATCTCAAAAACAAGTTATTTGAATTATCTACATCTTCAAGTAAATTACATCTGCAATTATGTTATATTAATTGATGTATTTATACTCTTTGTGAATTGCGTAATTCATTGGAGGATCTTCAATCTGAAAAATTATTCGGTAATAGTTTTAAAATAATTTTTATTTTAATAAGTAATTAATTATAAAATTTTAAATTATTAAGTATTTAAATTTATAAATCCTAATTTATTAATAAAGTCTAATAAATCAACTACTTTTAATGTTAATACTTATAATATTAATTTTATGGAGGAAAAGGATCATTAAACATGTCAATAAAGAAAATACTTTTTGAAAAATATAAATAAAATTCCTATGAAACTTATTTTTTTTAAAAAAAAAAAATTCATTAATACATTTTATTCATTTGTTTATCTGAAAATTGTATTCGAATATATTTATATTCTTAATAAATTTACAGTGCAGGTCACCTAAAGATTAAAATAAAATTTATATTTTTAAAAATGTAACTCAAAATTGTACATGAGTAATACAAAAAAAAAAGAAAGCCACTATTTTGTAGCTAGACCAATTTACTATAAAATGTCAACTTCCGTTTTTAAAAATAATAACATATTGTTGAGGAATTAAATTTTAAAAAAGTAATATTTTTATATGATTGGTCATAAATGAGATATATAACGTAATATGTTCTTTAATTTTATTGGATTATGTATGAAATAGTTATTGTACAATAGCTATTTGCTGACCAAGCACATGACACTTATTTGGTGATTGATATATGTAATAATGTAAGACCAAAGGTTCCTAATTTTATGTTGAATTGAATTTCAGAATAGTATTTAGGAGTAATGATCCTTTTGAACATTCAACTGCTGCTGCATTAACTATTTTTTTTTGTGAAATATTAAAAAAACTTTTTAATGATATAGTTAATAATAGGATTATGCAAGAGCTTAGAATTTCTATTGAAAATGAAAAAATTGTACACAAATTTCAAAAACAAGTTATTTGAATTATCTTCATCTTTAAGTAAATTACATCTGCAATTATGTTATATTAGTTGATGTATTTATACTCTTTGTGAATTGCGTAATTCATTGGAGGGTCTTCAATCTGGAAAATTATTCGGTAATAGTTTTAAAATAATTTTTATTTTAATAAGTAATTAATTATAAAATTTTAAATTATTAAATATTTAAATTTATAGATCCTAATTTATTAATAAAGTCTAATAAATCAACTACTTTTAATGTTAATACTTATAATATTAATTTTATGGAGGAAAAGGATCATTAAACATGTCAATAAAGAAAATACTTTTTGAAAAATATAAATAAAATTCCTATGAAACTTATTTTTTT
>PQFF01000285.1:3090-39597 GCA_003547095.1 Diversispora epigaea | reverse complement strand
AAGTAAATTACATCTGCAATTATGTTATATTAGTTGATGTATTTATACTCTTTGTGAATTGCGTAATTCATTGGAGGGTCTTCAATCTGGAAAATTATTCGGTAATAGTTTTAAAATAATTTTTATTTTAATAAGTAATTAATTATAAAATTTTAAATTATTAAATATTTAAATTTATAGATCCTAATTTATTAATAAAGTCTAATAAATCAACTACTTTTAATGTTAATACTTATAATATTAATTTTATGGAGGAAAAGGATCATTAAACATGTCAATAAAGAAAATACTTTTTGAAAAATATAAATAAAATTCCTATGAAACTTATTTTTTTAAAAAAAAAAAAATTCATTAATACATTTTATTCATTTGTTTATCTGAAAATTGTATTCGAATATATTTATATTCTTAATAAATTTACAGTGCAGGTCACCTAAAGATTAAAATAAAATTTATATTTTTAAAAATGTAACTCAAAATTGTACATGAGTAATACAAAAAAAAAAGAAAGTCACTATTTTGTAGCTAGACCAATTTACTATAAAATGTCAACTTCCGTTTTTAAAAATAATAACATATTGTTGAGGAATTAAATTTTAAAAAAGTAATATTTTTATATGATTGGTCATAAATGAGATATATAACGTAATATGTTCTTTAATTTTATTGGATTATGTATGAAATAGTTATTGTACAATAGCTATTTGCTGACCAAGCACATGACACTTATTTGGTGATTGATATATGTAACAATGTAAGACCAAAGGTTCCTAATTTTATGTTGAATTGAATTCCAGAATAGTATTTAGGAGTAATGATCCTTTTGAACATTCAACTGCTGCTGCATTAACTATTTTTTTTTGTGAAATATTAAAAAAACTTTTTAATGATATAGTTAATAATAGGATTATGCAAGAGCTTAGAATTTCTATTGAAAATGAAAAAATTGTACACAAATTTCAAAAACAAGTTATTTGAATTATCTTTATCTTCAAGTAAATTACATCTGCAATTATGTTATATTAGTTGATGTATTTATACTCTTCGTGAATTGCGTAATTTATTGGAGGGTCTTCAATCTGGAAAATTATTCGGTAATAGTTTTAAAATAATTTTTATTTTAATAAGTAATTAATTATAAAATTTTAAATTATTAAATATTTAAATTTATAGATCCTAATTTATTAATAAAGTCTAATAAATCAACTACTTTTAATGTTAATACTTATAATATTAATTTTATGGAGGAAAAGGATCATTAAACATATTAATAAAGAAAATACTTTTTGAAAAATATAAATAAAATTCCTATGAAACTTATTTTTTTTAAAAAAAAAAAATTCATTAATATATTTTATTCATTTGTTTATCTGAAAATTGCATTCGAATATATTTATATTCTTAATAAATTTATAGTACAGGTCACCTAAAGACTAAAATAAAATTTATATTTTTAAAAATGTAACTCAAAATTGTACATGAGTGATACAAAAAAAAAAGAAAACCACTATTTTGTAGCTAGACTAATTTACTATAAAATGTCAGTTTCCGTTTTTAAAAATAATAACACATTGTTAAGGAGTTAAATTTTAAAAAAGTAATATTTTTATATGATTGGTCATAAATGAGATATATAACGTAATATGTTCTTTAATTTTATTGGACAAAATTGTTGATATTTAACTTACATTAGCTTAAAAATTCTTTCAATTATTCCTTTACCCTTTTTTTGTCTTAATGTATATCTTTTCAAATATTTCTTACTCCTTTACACTTTGTCCTTTACTTCTTTGTTACACAAAATCAAAAGAAACAATATGATATTAAAACTTATGTAATTAATAATCATGGTTGAGAAAATTATTGTTTAGGAAGTGGAATATGTCCAAAAAAAAATATCCAATGCTTCGAAAGTATTATACATGTCGTCAAAACTATTGAATTGAGTCAGACGCAATTAAAATCAAGAAAAATTGGAGTTGAGTCAAGGCAAATTTTGATTTTTATTAATAATTGACGTAATTAGTTAAGTCAGACGTAATTAAAAATTGAAATTTTAAGAGTTGAGTCAAGGCCAAATTAGTTTTGACGACATGTATAGAAAGTATAATAACAAGAAAAAAAAAGTAGCCAAAAAAAAACGAAAAGTTTTTTTAGATGAAAAAGTTTAAGAAGAAATTGAAGAATAAAATTTAGAAAAATACAGTGATAGAGAAGAAAATGAAGAGATTGAAGAGGAAAAAATACGTACACGTTTGTTTACAACTGCTCTTGTATGAAAGAAATCAAAAAAAAAATTAGAACAGTGAAAAATATTTCAAAATTAACTTATTATCTAAAGCTGGCGTCCTTAATTATTTTACAAGTTCTTAATATTATGGATTTTTTAAATGAATTATGATACAAATCCGTAATTCCGTAACTAATTACAGACTTTTGTATAACAATAAAGTATATATTTGGAATCTCCATGTTTCTGGCTTCAAAATGATACTTTTTTTATTCAAATCGGATAATTTTTGACCGAAATATTTTAAAATAAAATTTATTAATTAAAAATTAATTTTAAAAATAATTACTAATAGTTTTTACATATAAAACTTTTAATTTTAATAATTAAATATTAAAAGTATTAATAATTAAACTTAAAGTTAAAAATAATTTGTATTTTATGTAGAAGTTTCAAATTCTGTACATTAAAATTAAAATAACTATAGATATTTAAACTTAAATGTTTAAAAATTTAATAATAAAATTTTAAAATTAAATAATTATGAGTATCATTTTTACTTACGGAATAATTACGGACTTACGAAACAATTACGGACTTACGGATAATTACGAATTACAAAATTACAGATTTTTTTTCATTGAAATCCTTAATANTTTAGAAAAATACAGTGATAGAGAAGAAAATGAAGAGATTGAAGAGGAAAAAATACGTACACGTTTGTTTACAACTGCTCTTGTATGAAAGAAATCAAAAAAAAAATTAGAACAGTGAAAAATATTTCAAAATTAACTTATTATCTAAAGCTGGCGTCCTTAATTATTTTACAAGTTCTTAATATTATGGATTTTTTAAATGAATTATGATACAAATCCGTAATTCCGTAACTAATTACAGACTTTTGTATAACAATAAAGTATATATTTGGAATCTCCATGTTTCTGGCTTCAAAATGATACTTTTTTTATTCAAATCGGATAATTTTTGACCGAAATATTTTAAAATAAAATTTATTAATTAAAAATTAATTTTAAAAATAATTACTAATAGTTTTTACATATAAAACTTTTAATTTTAATAATTAAATATTAAAAGTATTAATAATTAAACTTAAAGTTAAAAATAATTTGTATTTTATGTAGAAGTTTCAAATTCTGTACATTAAAATTAAAATAACTATAGATATTTAAACTTAAATGTTTAAAAATTTAATAATAAAATTTTAAAATTAAATAATTATGAGTATCATTTTTACTTACAAAATAATTATGGACTTACGGTACAATTACGGACTTATGGATAATTATGAATTACAAAATTACAGATTTTTTTTCATTGAAATCCTTAATAATTACGATACAGGCAATAATATCATAACTTTTAATTTATAATTACGGTGTTGACTGTGATTTACATCAGTAAATTTTTTTAAACGTAAGCCTTCGAAGTCCTTCACTCTGATAACCTTCAAATACCTCCAACATAAATGTAATATTTACGAAGGTTATTGGTACCGAAAACCTTTATTTTTATTAATAAAACGTAATACTCTGGAGGTTATTAATATCGATAACCTTCAATAATCTTTACTTTATCATAATAAACGTAATATTTGCGAAGGTTATTTGTCCGATAACCTTCAATAACCTTTGAAAACGAAATTATTACAATAACCTCTGACATAAAAAATTTCCTGATGTACCTTTCAAATAAATGACGGAAACAGATAACTATTAGTTGGGATTAATTTGTATAAGACACATAGCACTATACTTAATTTACTAAAGCTGAAGGATTTATACTATTATTAAAGTATAATTGGGAAGGAATTAAAGTATTACGGAATTAAGGCGAAAGAGGCAAGGGTGAGGTTTTATAAGGGTAAACACTAAGTTTAATAACAATTCACTAAGAATTCAAGCCCAGAACACTAAACAAGGCTATATTTATACAAAATAACGAGATCACACAGCAAGTTATCTAATTATAAAAACTAATACCGAGATCACTAAGCAGGATATTTAAAAGAATTTCACTAAGAAACTATAAACTAATTATTAAGATCACAAAGCAGAATAATAGTTTATAACGAAGAATAATACTAAGATCACACAACAAAGTATTAATAAAAGGTATTTTCACAAAGAATAATTTAATAAGAAATGTATTATTTAATTATAAATCACAGAGTATTTTTATTACTGAGTTATTCAAGTTTTCAGAATTATTTGATTAACTGAGGATTGAGAAAAAAGAAATTCAATCCTTTATATATATAATAGATTACGCTATTGATTACATTGTACTCTACGCTATTCACTACGCTGTAGAATACGCTATTGCATACACTATCAATTACGCTATACATGTCGTCAAAACTATTGAATTGAGTCAGACACAATTAAAATTGAGAAAAATTGAAGTTGAATCAAAACAAATTTTGATTTTTACTAGTAATTGACGCAATTAGTTGAGTCTATACATGTTCCCAAAATTGATTTTGGATTTTTGAGGTATTTCGACTTTTTGAGATTTATGTAAAATCTATTCTATATATGGAAGTAAAAAAAATACCCAGTTATGTGTATCTTCAATCAAAAAATAAATCTGGGTAGTCAAAAAATTTCGGGTTTTAAGTAAAATAATTTCGTCTTCTATAAAAAACTATTTCGACTTTTTTCCCCGAAATTGCAATTTCGGGATCCCAAAATAATTTTGCGTACAAGTATAGTTGAGTCAAACGTAATTAAAAATTGAAATTTTAAGAATTGAGTCAAGATCAAATTAGTATTGACGACATGTATAAATTATACATGTCGTCAAAACTATTGAATTGAGTTAGACGCAATTAAAATTGAGAAAAATTGGAGTTGAGTCAAGGCAAATTTTGATTTTTACTAATAATTGACGCAATTAGTTGAGTTAGATGCAATTAAAAATTAAAATTTTAAGAATTGAGTCAAGGCCAAATTAGTTTTAACGACATGTATAGTATAAATTACACTAATGTATACGCTATTAATTACACTATCTATTACGCTTTCAATTACGCTGTACTATATACTGTTGATCTACAGTCGAAATACATATTTTGTTGCACTAATTTCTAAGTGATTCACATTAATATTTATAAATATAGAAATAATATAATAATATTAATAAATAGTAGTAATAGATAAATAATAATAAGTAATAAATAATAAATATTGACTAAATAATAAAATATAATAATATAATAAACTACTACAGCTAACAACGGGTACCACCTTTACTATTATCAAAAGTTCAGTATCTCTGATATACTTTTCAAAGCTATAAAAAATACTTCTAAAATTACTGGTTTTTTTGAATCTTCAGCTTTAACATCTTTGATATATTCAGTATTCTCAACACCATTGATATATTAAAATTCAATTAAATTAAATAATATTAAAGATCGTAATCAAAACAAAAGTAAGGATGAAAGTGACAAAAATTTCATACTTGGAGATATGATTATTAAACTTTAGGAAGAACTTCTAGAAAATGCAAAAGTATTTACAGCTTTCAAATTTAATGAATGGCAAGCTGTTTATGAATATTTTGTACGTCTATGTAATGATTCTATCTACACCCTCTGTATTTTTCTGTTTTTAACTTTAACTTATTTTATTATCTATTTTATTTATTTTATTTATA
Source organism: Diversispora epigaea (assembly GCA_003547095.1). Lineage (NCBI taxonomy): Eukaryota > Fungi > Glomeromycota > Glomeromycetes > Diversisporales > Diversisporaceae > Diversispora > Diversispora epigaea. Next base: position 33,689 of record PQFF01000285.1, on the reverse strand, counting down.
TTAATAATGATTGTCAAATGTTAACATGTTGAAAATATGTTCTGATAGATAATCAAGTTGATCAAAAGGATTATCGATTTAATCTGAAATTGACAATCACATGTATACATGTTTCCAAAATTGATTTTAGATTTTTGAAATATTTCGTCTTTTTAAAATTTATACAGAATCTATTCTATATATGAAAGTAAAAAAAGTATTTAGTTATATGTATCTTTAATTAAGGAATTTATTTGGGTGATCAAAAAATTTTGAATTTTAAATAAAATAATTTCGTCTTCTATGAAAAACTATTTCGACTTTTTTTCCCAAAATTGCAATTTCGGGATCCCAAAATAATTTAGTGTGCAAATATAATCATGTGTATAACCATTTATATTATTTATTTTTACATTTATATTTTATATTTCATTTATTATATATGAATTGCCTAGTCCAGACATGGTTCTAAGAACCTATAATTATATGCATTTATATTTATTATTATTTATTATTATGTATAAACATAAGTATATAAGACAATGTATTTTTATTTAATAAAGGACAGTTCTTTGTCTTATAATTTATTATTAATTTAATTACCTTTATTTTGACAAAGTGCTTATATACATTTTGTTTCTTGGAGAAGCATAGTTATAAAAGTATAACTAATACACATGCACACACTACAAAATAAGAGTTAATGAGATCAACTCTTACATTTGGTAGCAACGGCACATTTATTTATCACACTATAGTTATTTGTTACTTCTTCATACATTTTATTTATTAACATGACTGTGACGTATAAAATGTCGAAATTAAAAATTTATTTTATTAAAAATAATTTGTTAGAAATTCTTTTATTATATTAATTCAATTTATTTTTCGATTACCTCTAAATCTACCCTTATTAAATCCGAGTGAATTTCTAAAAATAAATAAAGTTTATTTTAATTTATTTTAAATTAATTTAATTTATTTCGTTCTACTTTTATTATAGATAATTAATTATTTAATTTTTTTTTTTATTAATTTGTTTAACTTATTAAAAAACTTATCTACCTAATTATTTGTAGTCGCTGAGGAACCGCAAAAAGAAATGAATAAAAAGAATAGTATATGAATTATATCCGGAACATTTTTAACCCGGATAATAACAACAATGATCCAGAAAAGGGACAACAACAAGAAAACCCACCTCTCGAACTTGCAGAAAAACAAGAAAGAGCACTGACACCATATACGTGTTGCCCAAATCCCAAATAATTTGGGATTTGGGACGCCAAAATGCACAAATTACTAGTATTTGGGATTTGGGATTTGGGATTTCGGCATTTGGGATTTCGGCATTTGGATTTTGAATTTGGGCGGCAGGTATATGACACCACCGCCGTTAATAGAAACCACCGACGAACAACTTCGGAAGACACAAGAAAGAATAAACTGGGAAAATGAACATTGGGAGTAAAGAGAATTTGAACCTGGACCTTCAACAACAACTACACGATCAGGCACCTAGAAGAAAAAGCCAAACAACTTGAAACCGAACGCTGTAATCGCCGAATTGCCGAAAAACAAGAATGAATACAATTAGTCCAAGAAGAAGCAGAAAGAAGACGAGCATATGAAGAACAACAAAGAACAAAAGTAACTTTATCCAATACCTTTCTAAACCACTCTCTTATTAATACACCTGCAAGACAACCGTCTATATTGCTAAATCACCGAAATCATATATCACCAATTTTACTTAAATCACCTCAAGACAAAATCGTCCTACTGTTAACCCTATTGCTCAATAGGTAGAAGCAAGAGTTCAACATATTATTCCTTTAACTGAAGAAGACGAAGAAGCTATCGCTACACCTACACCTATTATTGAAAAGANATTTGGGATTTGGGATTTGGGATTTCGGCAAAAAATACTAATTATAATTTGGGATTTGGGATTTGGGATTTCGGCAAAAAATACTAATTATAATTTGGGATTTGGGATTTGGGATTTCGGCATTTGGGATTTCGGCATTTGGATTTTGAATTTGGGCGGCAGGTATATGACACCACCGCCGTTAATAGAAACCACCGACGAACAACTTCGGAAGACACAAGAAAGAATAAACTGGGAAAATGAACATTGGGAGTAAAGAGAATTTGAACCTGGACCTTCAACAACAACTACACGATCAGGCACCTAGAAGAAAAAGCCAAACAACTTGAAACCGAACGCTGTAATCGCCGAATTGCCGAAAAACAAGAATGAATACAATTAGTCCAAGAAGAAGCAGAAAGAAGACGAGCATATGAAGAACAACAAAGAACAAAAGTAACTTTATCCAATACCTTTCTAAACCACTCTCTTATTAATACACCTGCAAGACAACCGTCTATATTGCTAAATCACCGAAATCATATATCACCAATTTTACTTAAATCACCTCAAGACAAAATCGTCCTACTGTTAACCCTATTGCTCAATAGGTAGAAGCAAGAGTTCAACATATTATTCCTTTAACTGAAGAAGACGAAGAAGCTATCGCTACACCTACACCTATTATTGAAAAGAATATTGAAGAAAATCTATTAAATCTTGTTAATAATTTTAATAACTTAAATATTCACGTTGCACAAAATCAGTCAATAGAAATTGGGCCTGCATCTCAAAGATTACCTGAAGAAACTCAACAGATAAATCCGAATAACTTAAGACAATTACCAACAATGGATGCATAACAACTTACCAATTTAATTGCTGTAATGATTCAAGTTATCAATAATAATCAACAACAGAATCCACCAGCACAAAACTAACCTGGATTTGCAGCGAATAAAGCTGGTATTCTTAATTATTTTTACAAGTCCTTAATATTACAGATTTTTTAAATGAATTACGATACAAATCCGTAATTCCGTAACTAATTACGGACTTTTGTGTAACAATAAAGTATATATTTAGAATCTCCATGTTTCTAGCTTCAAAATAATACTTTTTTCATTCAAATCGGATAATTTTTGACTGAAATATTTTAAAATAAAGTTTACTAATTAAAAATTAATTTTAAAAATAATTACTAATAGTTTTTACATATAAAACTTTTAATTTTAATAATTAAACATTAAAAGTATTAATAATTAAACTTAAAGTTAAAAATAATTTGTATTTTATGTAGAAGTTTTAAATTCTGTACATTAAAATTAAAATAACTATAGATACTTAAACTTAAATGTTTAAAAATTTAATAATAAAATTTTAAAATTAAATAATTATGAGTATCATTTTTACTTACGGAATAATTACGGACTTACGAAACAATTACGGACTTACGGATAATTACGAATTACAAAATTACAGATTTTTTTTCATTGAAATCCTTAATAGTTACGATACAGGCAGTAATATCATAACTCTTAATACCACCTTTAGCAGCGAATACACCTAAAATCTCCGTACAAATTCCAACATTCAGAGAAAATCTGAGAGAAAATGTATTTGCTTGATTAATGCAACATCAGTAAATTTTTTTAAACATAAGCCTTCGAAGTTCTTCACTCTGATAACTTTCGAATACCTCAACATAAACGTAATATTTACGAAGGTTATTGGTACCGAAAACCTTCATTTTTATTAATAAAACGTAATACTGCGGAGGTTATTGATATCGATAACCTTCAATAACCTTCACTTTATCATAATAAACATAATATTTGCGAAGGTTATTGGTCCGATAACCTTCAATAACCTTTGAAAACGAAATTATTACAATAACTTCCGATATAAAAAATTTCCTGATGAAGTACAAACTATCTTTGAAGCACAACAAATTAATAATGTAACTATACGATGTCAATACGCAAGTACAAGAATGAAAAGAGCTGCAATGCATTGGTATCTTGCTCAAATTAAAGTATACAATAATAATGGCGTACCATGGGGAGATTGGGTAATATTTAAGAATGCTGTAACAATTGCATTTTAACCTTCAAATTATTAAGCTTACCTACGACAACAACTGGAGAAATTACGACAAACAGGAAGTGTTCGTGATTATACTACCCAGTTTTAAAACATCATAGATCAAGTTGAGAATATGGAAGATATAGATCAAGTAACAAATTATTTAAAGGGATTAAAACCATCTACGCGAACTAAATTATCTTATTCCACACTTGCAATGTTAGAAGATGCAATTGGTATTGTCACTCGATTTGATACAGCAATGTGGGAATTTAGTAACCTAATAATAATAATAACAAATCTCGTTCTAATTATAATAACAATTATAAACAGTCAACACCAAAGGATGATAGTGGACTTATACCAGTGGATCTTAGTTCTATAGAAAAAAATAAATCTCGTAATCGTACTTATTATTAAAAGAATAAATATTCTAATAACAGAAACAACAATTATAATAATGGTAATAACAAAGGCAATAATAAAGGAAAAGAAATAAAAGGAAATTATTTCAAATGTAGTAAACCAGGACATTATGTTATTAACCCTATTTTTATTTTATTATTATTATTTTATATTTTATATTATTTATTACTTTATTATATATATAGTTATTATTATTATTTATATGTATTATTTTTAGTATAGTCACTATTTCGATATTTGTATTACATTTAGAGTTTTTATTGTTTATGTAAATTCTAAAGTAGATTCTATATAATGTGTAATATTACGCGACAAGAGATTTTACCCCAATCAAATCACTAAAACTTCTGGTAAAATCTTTAAAAATAGTTTTAATAATCGTACCGGAAAATTATAAAAAGTTCCGGAATGTTCTTTAGATTATTAATTATAATTTGCGATACTTTGGTATTTTCTTATAAATAGAGAGTATTTTTGCCCAGTTGTAAAAACAGTTCTGATTAGGATTGAGCTCAAGAAATAAAGTCTTAGTGACTATTTTATAATAATTCTTAGTGAATTGTTAATTGTTTAAGCATTTGTTACTTATATTTTGTATAAAAAACTCACATTTACCTTTTTCAACATTAGAAACCGCATTAATAAAATCCTTCGTACACTTACCATCCCAACTTTAGTATATTAATTATAGTCCTTTTATAATATATAATCACTGCTATAGTTACTTTGCTACCCTGACTTTGGTCTCGAAGGTAGTCATGGTTAACAATTTGATGGTGACTGTGAGATCCGATTTTATTGATTAGTTTAACCCCTGCAATTAGTTAAGCTTTAGTAACTTAGTAATAATAAATTCTTTAGTAGAATTAGGAAAATCTAAATTAGTTCTAGTGGTAATAGTAGTAATAACAAAGTTTAGAAGAAACTTTTTAGTATAGTTGATTCTTAATGAATCGATTGCATTACACAGGTCAAAATAATATATATTGGGTATATATCAGATACCAGATAGGGGGTGTGCACGTCCCAAAGTTCAGGTACCTATCGGGTATCAGATAAGTACCTGATAAGTACTAAATAAGTATCAGATAGGTATCCGATAGGTACCAGATAAATACCAGATAGGTACCAGATAGGTGTCAGATAGGTACCCGATAGATATCCGATATATAAAATCCCTATAAGAAGTACGCATACTTAATTTGTATTTGAAATATACTTAAAACATCATTAGTATACTTAAAATATACTTAAAATATTATTAATATTTAAAACTTAGCAAAAATTGTTTATTCAGATTACATATCATAATACTTAAAATATTATTAAAATATACTTAAAAATTTTTTTATAATTAAAAACATGTACTTAAAATATATTCGAATATACTTATTATATACTTAAAATATGTTTCTATTTTTAATAAGTATATTTTAAGTATATTTTACTAATATGGATTTAAACATTCAAATAATCAAATTTTATGTACACCCTTAAAATATACTTATATCTTTTTAATAATGATATTTTAAGTATTTTTTAAGGTAAATAGAATACTTAAAATATTATTATGATTTACTTAAAACAGAACCTAAGTTATCTATAGTATTGAGCCATTGCATAGCGGCTATCATTTTTATTATAGTCACAATTAGAATGTATAGAAAATATTATTTTTGTAATCCGGAATATCAGAATTTTTTAAAAAAAATCAATAAAATTTAATGTTAAATTTTTTAAGTTTTTTGATTAGTAAAGGGTCCATTATCATAGTGCCAAGTCGCTGCATCAAGCTTAAAAGTTATGAGATGCACTNAATTAGTTAAGCTTTAGTAACTTAGTAATAATAAATTCTTTAGTAGAATTAGGAAAATCTAAATTAGTTCTAGTGGTAATAGTAGTAATAACAAAGTTTAGAAGAAACTTTTTAGTATAGTTGATTCTTAATGAATCGATTGCATTACACAGGTCAAAATAATATATATTGGGTATATATCAGATACCAGATAGGGGGTGTGCACGTCCCAAAGTTCAGGTACCTATCGGGTATCAGATAAGTACCTGATAAGTACTAAATAAGTATCAGATAGGTATCCGATAGGTACCAGATAAATACCAGATAGGTACCAGATAGGTGTCAGATAGGTACCCGATAGATATCCGATATATAAAATCCCTATAAGAAGTACGCATACTTAATTTGTATTTGAAATATACTTAAAACATCATTAGTATACTTAAAATATACTTAAAATATTATTAATATTTAAAACTTAGCAAAAATTGTTTATTCAGATTACATATCATAATACTTAAAATATTATTAAAATATACTTAAAAATTTTTTTATAATTAAAAACATGTACTTAAAATATATTCGAATATACTTATTATATACTTAAAATATGTTTCTATTTTTAATAAGTATATTTTAAGTATATTTTACTAATATGGATTTAAACATTCAAATAATCAAATTTTATGTACACCCTTAAAATATACTTATATCTTTTTAATAATGATATTTTAAGTATTTTTTAAGGTAAATAGAATACTTAAAATATTATTATGATTTACTTAAAACAGAACCTAAGTTATCTATAGTATTGAGCCATTGCATAGCGGCTATCATTTTTATTATAGTCACAATTAGAATGTATAGAAAATATTATTTTTGTAATCCGGAATATCAGAATTTTTTAAAAAAAATCAATAAAATTTAATGTTAAATTTTTTAAGTTTTTTGATTAGTAAAGGGTCCATTATCATAGTGCCAAGTCGCTGCATCAAGCTTAAAAGTTATGAGATGCACTTCGCGGTATAATCAATTTTGTTCTTTTGACAATCACTCTTTATAGTGTAACTTTAGAAAAATACTTTATAAATTACAAATTAGAAATAATTCACAATCGTTACTACATATAAAACTTTTTATTTTAATAAGTAAATGACAAAAATGTAATTAATAACTAAAAATGCTGAGAATGTAACCTATCAACACAAAAAATTTCAGACCAAGAACTTTAAAATTGACGGAATAATGGACGCCTAAACTCAAATGTTTAAAATTTAAAAATGTTTGAGTTTAGACGTCCATTATTCCGTCAATTTTAAAGTTCTTGGTCTGAAATTTTTTGTGTNATTGCATATTTATTTAAACTTTATGTTTACTCGTTATATAATCTTGAGTTTTATTTTTTTTAAAGTTTTTTTAAACTTTAAAATAATCTTTAAACTTTATTTATTTTAAAGTAATCTCAAATTTTATTTACTATTTAAACTTTATTTTAAGGTAATCTCAAGTTTTATTTATTTTATTTACTTTGTTTATTTTTTTATTATAATATAATTATAAGTTATGTTCAAAGTTTTCTTTATAAGTTATGTTCAAAGTTTTCTTGACTTTAGTAGAATCTTAAGTTTTTAATTAATTATAACTATTTATTTAAGGTAATTTGAAATTTTTTTTTAAAACTTTATTTATTTTAAGATTAATAATATTTACATGAGTTTATTTTTTAGAATATATAATTTAATGTCATAAGTTTTAATTTATTTCATAAGCTTTTATTTATTTTTTGAACTTTAATTTTATAGTACATAATTTTTTATTTGACTTTGCTCGCGATTTACACAACGAGGAGCGATTTTTTACTATGATATTTCCTAATACAGATAAAAAACCCTGGTTCTTGGCTACGATGTAGTATGTTTTTTAATTTTTTAACATCGATATTCATCAAGTTATTACGATTTAAAGTCTCACATTTATATTTCTTAAGCTTTAACTTTATTTCTTGAGTTTTAATTTGTTTTATTTAAAATAGATATGAATATATATGCTACTTGAATGTAATTATTTCATGACTTTAATTTAATTTACTTTATTTCTTGAGTTTTAATTTGATTTATTTAAAATAGATATGAATATATATGCTACTTGAATGTAATTATTTCATGACTTTAATTTAATTTACTTTATTTCTTGAGTTTTAATTTGATTTATTTAAAATAGATATGAATATATATGCTACTTGAATGTAATTATTTCATGACTTTAATTTAATTTACTTTATTTCTTGAGTTTTAATTTGATTTATTTAAAATAGATATGAATATATATGCTACTTGAATGTAATTATTACATGACTTTAATTTAATTTAATTTATTCCTTGAGTTTTAATTATTAACAATTATTGACTTTATTTTTATTTTATTTAATAAGTTTTTACTTTATTTTATTTATTTCTCTCTATTTCAGAATATATAAATATTATTTGAGGTAATTATTTTATAAATTTTAATTTGTTTCATGAGTTTTAATTTATTTCTTAAGATTTTAATTTATTTCTCTTTATTTTAGAATATATAAACATTATTTAAGATAATTTATTTCTTGAGTTTTAACTTGTTTTATATATATCTTTTGAACTTTAATTTATTTATTTTATTATAATATTAAAAAATATGTATTAAATATTAATATGGTGTAAACGGTCTAGTCACATCAAATAAGTAAGCCACCGCTGAAATTTATGCTGATCATTTTTTTATGATTTTATTGGCTAAAATTCAACATGTGATGTTTGATCATCTTGAAAATGGATTTTTCGCCTTTTTTTTTTTTTGTTCGCCTTTTTTTTTTATTCGAAATTAAGATTCATATTAATTAAAATGATTAAATTAAACAATCATGATTTTTGTAACTTTTTTTTAAATAATAATTATGCCAAAGTTAAACAAACGCACTAGACAGTCCCGGGATGTTATTATAAAATGTTGGGAAAAAGAAAAAAACTCCAGAGAAATAATACCCGAATTATTAGACACTGAAAGGCTTGATGAATCATTGTTTAGCAATTTTTGGATAGAAGGTGAAGAAACGCGCTTTGATAGTGACGAATTTACAGATGAAATACCAGAAACACAACTAAATATTTTAGAACAACTTATTAAAAATGCAAAAAAATCAAATATATGAGCTAAAAATTCGCGTGGACCAGTATACAATGGTACAGCACCATCAACATTGCGTAATAAAAGGGCTTATTGGAGAAAAGCTGCTTCAGATTCTATGAAGATTACTGAAATGTTTCCAGTAATTGAATCCGATACCCATTACACGTTTGAGGATATGTACGACAGTGATAATGATAATGATAATAAATTTAATTTAGAATCTCTGGATACTTTATTGAAAAAAGAAAAAGATTTTTGACTTCAAATTGTAAGTCAATTTCTTCATTTAGTTCGGGATCAAGAATTTACCAAGATAGATGCAAGCAATCTTCTTGCTCAAAGCTTAAACAAAGGTCCATGGCAGGCACGGCTTATTCGTTCCTGGGCAAATCAATGGCTTAACAATGGTGTAATTATTACGTCAAAACGTGGTCATCATGCAAAAATTAGATCTCTTCTTCTTCACGAAGATCTCAAGTTACGAGTTATTGAATATTTATATGCATATAAGTTCAAGTTGAAAATTGGTGATTTTATTAAATTTATTGAAGATGAGGTGATTCCTATTCTTGGAATAGAAAAAAAAACCAGTATCTCATATACCACTGCGCGTGAATGGTTGCGCCTACTTGGTTGGGAATACAAAGACCACTCAAAAAATATTTATTTTGATGGTCATGAACGTGAAGACGTGATAAAAGATAAGCAACAATTTTTACAACAATGGGCAGAATTACGAAAACGAATGGCTACTTATGAGGGAGAAAATTTAGAACAAATTATTTCACCTGTCCTTCCATATGGTGTTCCTGAAATTGTTCCCGTTACTCATGATGAGTCAATCTTTTATGCCAATGATGATGTTATCAAGGCTTGGGGTCCAGCAGATGAGAATCAGCTTCATCAAAAATCACAAGGTCTTAGTATTCATGTGAGCGAATTTCTTTGTGAATCAATCGGGCGACTTTTGCTTTCAAGAGAAGAGTGTGCAATTAATAATTCATTATCAGATAATGAACAACTCAAATATACTGAAGCCTGTGTTATAATGTATCCTGGTACAAATCGTGATGGCTGGTGGACAAATAAAGATATCATAAAACAAATAAAAGAGTGAGCTATTCCAATATTTGAACATACTCACCCGGGAAAAGTTGNTTTATTGAAGATGAGGTGATTCCTATTCTTGGAATAGAAAAAAAAACCAGTATCTCATATACCACTGCGCGTGAATGGTTGCGCCTACTTGGTTGGGAATACAAAGACCACTCAAAAAATATTTATTTTGATGGTCATGAACGTGAAGACGTGATAAAAGATAAGCAACAATTTTTACAACAATGGGCAGAATTACGAAAACGAATGGCTACTTATGAGGGAGAAAATTTAGAACAAATTATTTCACCTGTCCTTCCATATGGTGTTCCTGAAATTGTTCCCGTTACTCATGATGAGTCAATCTTTTATGCCAATGATGATGTTATCAAGGCTTGGGGTCCAGCAGATGAGAATCAGCTTCATCAAAAATCACAAGGTCTTAGTATTCATGTGAGCGAATTTCTTTGTGAATCAATCGGGCGACTTTTGCTTTCAAGAGAAGAGTGTGCAATTAATAATTCATTATCAGATAATGAACAACTCAAATATACTGAAGCCTGTGTTATAATGTATCCTGGTACAAATCGTGATGGCTGGTGGACAAATAAAGATATCATAAAACAAATAAAAGAGTGAGCTATTCCAATATTTGAACATACTCACCCGGGAAAAGTTGCATTGTTTTTGTTTGACAACAGTTGCAATCACAATGCATTTGCAGATGATGCATTATTGGTTTCAAGAATGAATATGAAAGATGGTGGAAAACAGCCACTTCTTCGTAATGGTAAGATGCCCGATGGTTCACCTTACATCATGACATTTATAGACAGTAATGGTGTAATAAAGCCTAAAGGTATTCAACGAATTCTTGAGGAGCGTGGTTTATGGATACCAGGATTAAAAAAGAAATGCAATGCATATACACAACATAATCCTGATCCAGTTAAATTAGACTGTTGTGCAACTCGTATCCTTTCTGCTCAACCTGACTTTGCATCACAAAAAATACACCTTCAAGAGGCAAGTTGTAATTAATAAATGATTATTATTTCATTATTTCAATATAGATAATTAAAAATACTTATCTTTAGGTTATTGAGGCATCAGGGCATATGTGTATGTTCTATCCAAAGTTCCATTGTGAGCTTAATTATATTGAATCTTTTTGGGCCGAAACAAAACGGTATTCACGTCTTCATTGCAATTATTCATTTAATGGCCTCAAAGAAGTTGTTCCATGTGCATTAAATTCAGTTAGTTTAACAAAAATTTACCGGTTTGCACGTCGTTCTGCACGTTACATGAGTGCTTATGAACTTGGACTCTTAAGTAAAGCAGCTATTTTTGCTGTTAAACGGTATCGGTCCCATCGTCGGGTTCCTGAAAACGTTTTGGAGGAATTTGGAGACATGTGATAATTATAGTTAGCCAATTATACACGAACATATGATTTTTATTGGCCAATGATATCCCCGACACATGATTTCCGGAATGCTGAAAATTATTCAACTACTATTAAAATTGCTATCATAAAAAATGTAATTACAAAAAATTTTTATAATAAAATAAATAAAAAAAATACGTAATTTTAATGATCATGTCAAGAGCTACAAAACTACGTATTTTTTTTAATGTTTCCTTAATTGTATAAAATTCCTTTGCATTTTAAAATTATTAAAAATTATTAGATGTGACTAAGCCGTTTGCACCATATATCATTTAAACAATATATTAAACATTTATTACAAGTTCATGATTCCAAATTTAGACATCATTGTTCGTTTATTTTTGCTACATTTGATATATTACAAAGAAGAGAAATTGCGTTGGGAACATATTTGATAACAAAACAATCGAAATTCAAATGATTAGCCAAATTAATTTCAAAACTTATGCCAAAAGATATAAAAATTGCAATTGAACAAATACATAATAATAAACCTATAGTAAATAGAGCAGTGCTTGAATAGACAAGAAATATAAATGTTGTTGGTGGGAAAATTATAGGTTCACATCAATCACAGATTTTTCTTCGTAACGAAATTCGTGCTGTTATAATATAGGATGGTTCACCTTCATNTACAAAAAATTTTTATAATAAAATAAATAAAAAAAATACGTAATTTTAATGATCATGTCAAGAGCTACAAAACTACGTATTTTTTTTAATGTTTCCTTAATTGTATAAAATTCCTTTGCATTTTAAAATTATTAAAAATTATTAGATGTGACTAAGCCATTTGCACCATAAATACTTAATAAATACTTTAAAATATACTTAAAAATAACCTGATAAATACTTAAAAATAATTAAATTATACTTAACTTGTTCTTATTTGACTAGTGATATATACTTAAAATATTATAGTTTTACTCTTATTTGATTAGTAACATGTACTTGGAATATACTTAAAATATACTTAAAACATCATAGTTTTACTATTATCTATAAATTTGAATAAAAATTGTCACATACTTAAAATATACTTAAAATATACTTACCATTACCTGTTTTGAGTAGATTTTGAGTAGATTTTAAGTATATTTTAAGAGATTTTAAGTATATTTTAAGAAATTTTAAGTGTGTTTTAAGAAATTTTAAATATGTTTTAAGTGTGTTTTAAGAAATTTTAAGTGTATTTTAAGTGTATTTTAAGTTTTTAAGTGTATTTTAAGTATATAACATTTTATTACCTTTTGATACTTAATATATACTTGTTTTATTAGTAAAATATACCTAAAATATTCTTAAAATACACTTAATTTTAAGTATATTTTAGGTATATTTTAAGTACATTTTAAGTATGTGTATTTCTTATAGGGAATATATGATATTGGGTATCTAATATATATAAAATGTCATATCGGATACTTGATATCACATAACAAGATTTTGATTAATTCTATGCAAATGTTTTTTATGTAAAGTTTTTATGAGATATCAAAAATTCAGCAAAAAATATGCAAATAAAATTATGACTTATTCCTTAATCCATATAGCGGGCAAATTTTCCCACTAGAATTATTTTTGATCATCTTCTGTGTAACTGATTCAGATTTTACTAAACAACACCCCCTATTACTAAGCAAATATGAATGTGTAGTATATTTTCAATTGTCATATGATTTCATTCTCACGATGTTTTTAATAATTATCTAAAATTTCCACCCCACAAAAATAATATTAAAAGTATGTTCTTAGCGGTTAGTTCAAATATGTTGTTTTCTTTGAGTTCGTTTCCTTTAGAAATTACAAAAATAAACGTCAATGATGAGGAAGAATATGTATCACTTTTGATATCCCGACAACATTTTTCAGATGGTCCGGAATCTGAAATTGAGGACGAGGAGGAAGAGGAAAAAGAGAAGGAAGAGAATACAAGGAATGTTCGTAGAGGTAGAGAGAGAAGAAGAGTAAGAGAAAGAGGAAAAAGTAGAGGTAGAGGTAGACACAAACTAGCAGAAACCATACAATTGCTACCATCACTTTCTAATTTTGATACTTTGTTCATTCAAGACTATTACATCGGGCATTTGTTAATTTGCCACCACATTATGAAACCAATTTTTCCAAACCAATTAATCTTTTTCTTCTTTTTTTTCCAACAAATATTTTAGATACAATAGTTATTAATACCATCAGTAAATTTTTTTAAACGTAAGCCTTCGAAGTCCTTCACCCCGATAACCTTCGAATACCTCCAACATAAACGTAATATTTACAAAGGTTATTGGTACCAAAAACCTTCATTTTTATTAATAAAACGTAATACTCCGGAGGTTATTGGTATTGATAACCTTCAATAACCTTCACTTTATCATAATAAACGTAATATTTGCGAAGGTTATTGGTCTGATAACCTTCAATAACCTTTGAAAACGAAATTATTACAATAACCTCCGACATAAAAAATTTCCTGATGACAAATTTGTATGCATTAACAAAAGGTGCTGGTGTTACTGGTAGACCATGGCAAAAAATAGAGCGCAAAGAACTTATTATTTGGATTGTATTAGTTATTTATCAAGGACTTTTTAAATTACCTTCTCTTAATCAATATTAAAATGAAGATNACTATTACATCGGGCATTTGTTAATTTGCCACCACATTATGAAACCAATTTTTCCAAACCAATTAATCTTTTTCTTCTTTTTTTTCCAACAAATATTTTAGATACAATAGTTATTAATACCATCAGTAAATTTTTTTAAACGTAAGCCTTCGAAGTCCTTCACCCCGATAACCTTCGAATACCTCCAACATAAACGTAATATTTACAAAGGTTATTGGTACCAAAAACCTTCATTTTTATTAATAAAACGTAATACTCCGGAGGTTATTGGTATTGATAACCTTCAATAACCTTCACTTTATCATAATAAACGTAATATTTGCGAAGGTTATTGGTCTGATAACCTTCAATAACCTTTGAAAACGAAATTATTACAATAACCTCCGACATAAAAAATTTCCTGATGACAAATTTGTATGCATTAACAAAAGGTGCTGGTGTTACTGGTAGACCATGGCAAAAAATAGAGCGCAAAGAACTTATTATTTGGATTGTATTAGTTATTTATCAAGGACTTTTTAAATTACCTTCTCTTAATCAATATTAAAATGAAGATATAAAATTTCCTATTCACAATATTTCAAAACAAATGTCTTTATTTCGTTTTGAACAAATAAAAAGATATTTACATATTTCCTCACCATTAGCTATAATTAATAATTATTTTGATAAATTGGAGCTGTTGCTCTCAAAAGTACGAGATATTTCAAAGCAACTTTACACACCAGAATCAAATGTTTCAGTAGATGAAATGATGGTACGATTTTCTGGAAGAAGCATTCTATACATGTCGTCAAAACTATTGAATTGAGTTAGACGTAATTAAAATTGAGAAAAATTGGAGTTGAGTCAAAACAAATTTTAATTTTTATTAGTGATTGACGCAATTAGTTGAGTCAGACGCAATTAAAAATTGAAATTTTAAGAGTTGAGTCAAGGTCAAATTAGTTTTGACGACATGTATAAAGTATTCATACCATTCGAATAAAGAACAAACCAACTCCCGAAGGTTTCAAAATTTTGTCACTTTGTGAAGTTGAATATACATATACTTTTTTACCAACATCACATGTCGCTCCAAGTAATGTGCTTAAAATAAATGGTCTTAATCAAACTGGATGTTTAGTTCATCATCTCATTATACAACTTCCGTATCATCAGTTTTTATTCAATATTTTTATTTTTCTAATGTTCCTCTTTTTCAATATTTTCGGCAAATTGGTATTGGTGCTTGCGGAACCGTCCAAAAAACAGCTTCCAGATTTCCAAAAGAATTAAAGTTGGATAAAAATATTAAACTTGACTGAAATGTCCGTTCTGGTGTTGTGATAAATGGTGTATCGGCAGTTTTTTGGTAAGATAATGGTCCTGTCACTATACTATCAACAATTCATGGTCTTGTTAGTGAAGAATGGAAAGTAGAACGGGAAAGACGATGACCAAGGAAAACAAATACAAATGTAACAAAGGTATGTATATTTTTCATAATTAAATTCAAATGTTCTTGTTGCATTATTTTATTTATCTATTTTTTTTTAAATAATTTATTAATAAAAGATGCGTGCAGTATTTGGTTCCGAATTAAAAAAAAAATTAAAAATTCTGAAAATTATTGATGATTACAATTATTACATAAATGGTGTGGATATCGCGAACCAATTATAATCATATTACAATACACAACAAATAGTGCGAAGAAATTGGATGCCTTTTTTTTTGGTTATTAAATACGGCCAGTATTTGAAATTCAATGTGCGGAATGTACGCTTGCACAAAATTTAAAAATTGCGCACATAAAAAAAAAGCTTCCGCACAAATTTTTCACATAAAATTTTTAAATCGAGGAATTTCTGCACATAATTTAAAATTTGAATTTCAAACACTGGATACAGCAATTATCAATACATACCAGATTATCCAAATATTAGGATTGAAGCAAGAACAAAAAGAATTTCAATATAAGCTTGTTTGGGAGCTTATTAATTTCGCGGATGATAAAGTTTATTTAAGAAATAGTTCAAAAAGTGAAGCAAAAGAAGAAGCAAAGAAAGAAGGTAAACAACCAAAAGTAACAAAAAATTTTGAACTTTCAAATTAACGATTTGTATCTAGAGATCATTTTGTAGAGTGGAGGGAGCGACGAGAAGCATGCCAATGGTGACTTGGTTAACAAGTAAAAAAAATTTGAATTTGAATTGTAAAACGCCACATCAAAGTTAGCTTTGGTGTATAAAGTGCAATGTTCTTCTTTGTTGCAATGGCAATTGTAATTGTTTCATTGATTTTCATAAAAAATAAAAAATATATATATTTTTTTTATAAATTTTTAATTTTTATGTAATTTGAGTATCGCGATTTTTATTATTTTATTATTAAAATTAATTAAATAATGATATTTATTTTATCAGATTAGTAATATAAATTTGTAATATTAAATTTATTTAATCTTTTTTAACAATTTAATTATTCGATTATGCAAAATTTTATTATGATTAAGTCTCCATATTACATAACAGCTTTTTTTCGTCTAGATCTAAAGTATTTAAAAATAAATTTATATCATAATTTCGTAAGTTTGATCACACAAGATACCTCACGGCTGAAACATAACATATTTCATGTGACTCAAATTTGTGCTCATCTCGGGAGGTCAAGTCACATAGTAACATCACAATTTATATCGTGACACATGATATGTGGCTCTGGAGGTTATTCTAATGAATTTAAGTTAGACTTTTTATAAACAATTTTTTGTGTGACTAGATTTTCTCCAATTGTTTTAGCAGGCAAATTTGCCTGCTAAAATATACAGTTTAAGGGATAATTAAAGTAATTAATTTAAATAATCATTTTGCAATATTACATGATATAGTGTTACGTGTATTTTAACTGTTAATATTATTTGATATAATATTTATTATTTATTTTATAACAATATAAAAAAATAAAATCAAAAATAATTCACAATCGTTTCTACTTATAAAACTTTTTATTTTAATAAGTAAATGTTAAAAATGTAATTAATAACGAAAAATGCTGAGAATATAAACTATCGATACAAAAAATTTCAGACCAAGAACTTTAAAATTGACAGAATAATAGATGCTTAAACTCAAACATTTTAAAATATTAAATGTTTGAGTTTAAGCATCTATTATTCTGTCAATTTTAAAGTTTTTGGTTTGAAATTTTTTGTATTGATAGTTTATATTATACGTGTTGCCCAAATCCCAAATCATTTGGGATTTGGGACGCCAAAATGCACAAATTACTAGTATTTGAGATTTGGGATTTGGGATTTCGGCAAAAAATATTAATTATAATTTGGGATTTGAAATTTGGGATTTCGGCATTTGGATTTTGAATTTGGGCGGCAGGTATAGTTTATATTCTCAGTATTTTTCGTTATTAATCACGTTTTTGATATTTATTTATTAAAATAAAAAGTTTTATAAGTAGCAACAATTGTGAATTATTTCTGATTTTATTTTTTTATATTGTTATAAAATAAATAATAAATATTATATTAAATAATATTAATAGTTAAAATACATGTACATCAGTAAATTTTTTTAAACGTAAGCCTTCGAAGTCCTTCACTTCAATAACCTTCGAATACCTCCAACATAAACGTAATATTTACGAAGGTTATTGGTACTGAAAACCTTTATTTTTATTAATAAAACGTAATACTCCGGAGGTTATTGATATCGATAACCTTCAATAACCTTTGAAAACGAAATTATTACAATAACCTCCGGAGTATTACGTTTTATTAATAAAAATGAAGGTTATTGGTCCGATAACCTTCGTAAATATTACGTTTATTATGATAAAGAGAAGGTTATTGAAGGTTATCGATGTCAATAACCTCCGGAGTATTACGTTTTATTAATAAAAATGAAGGTTATTGGTCCGATAACCTTCGTAAATATTACGTTTATTATGATAAAGAGAAGGTTATTGAAGGTTATCGATGTCAATAACCTCCGGAGTATTACGTTTTATTAATAAAAATGAAGGTTATTGGTCCGATAACCTTCGTAAATATTACGTTTATTATGATAAAGAGAAGGTTATTGAAGGTTATCGATGTCAATAACCTCCGGAGTATTACGTTTTATTAATAAAAATGAAGGTTATTGGTCCGATAACCGTCAATAACCTTTGAAAACGAAATTATTACAATAACCTCCGACATAAAAAATTTCCTGATGTAACACTATATCACGTACATCAGGAAATTTTTTATGTCGGAGGTTATTGTAATAATTTCGTTTTCAAAGGTTATTGAAGGTTATCGGACCAATAACCTTCGTAAATATTACGTTTATTATGATAAAGTGAAGGTTATTGAAGGTTATCGATGTCAATAACCTCCGGAGTATTACGTTTTATTAATAAAAATAAAGGTTTTCAGTACCAATAACCTTCGTAAATATTACGTTTATGTTGGAGGTATTTGAAGGTTATCAGAGTGAAAGGACTTCGAAGGCTTACGTTTAAAAAAATTTACTGATGTAACGTTTCAAAATGATTATCTAAATTAATTACTTTAATTATAAGTCATAATTTTATTTGCATATTTTTTGCTGAATTTTTGATATTTCATAAAAACTTTGCATAGAATTAATATAAAAAACATTTGCATAGAATTGATTAAAATCTTGTTATGTGATATCAGGTACCCGATATGACATTTTATATATATCAGATGTCCAATATCATATATTTTATATATCGGGTACTTATCTGGTACCTATCGGATACCTATCTAATATATACGTGTTGCCCAAATCCCAAATAATTTGGGATTTGGGACGCCAAAATGCACAAATTACTAGTATTTGGAATTTGGGATTTGGGATTTCGGCATTTGGGATTTCGGCATTTGGATTTTGAATTTGAGCGGCAGGTATAATCTAGTACCTATTTGGTACCTATCTGGTACCTATTTGGTACCTGAACTTCGGGATGTACTCACCTCCTATCTGGTACCCGATATATACCTGATATATATTATTTCGACCTGTGATAGTTGCAACTAATGATCTTTGGTTCAATGAGAGGAAGAGTGTTAATGGCATCAGCTATTGCGTACGGTTTGATCATAATCGTGAGTTTTCAAGTAAAACTTCAATCACTTTATTCTTATCGGGTGGTCTCAAATTCTCCATTAACAAATGCTTTATTGCCTCTTTCTTGGTAATTCATTATCTGCTTAATGTGTAAAAAAAAAACAAAAAATTACAAATTTAAAATTTGTGTAGAAAAGATCTTTATTACTGTGGAAAAGATTTTCATTGCTTTGGGAGATGGTTTGCACGATTTTCTTTAGAAAAATTATAATCTTGAAGAATTATATTAAATAAAAGAAAATTTTAAATTAAGAATCGAAACCTAGCTCACTCTAAGAGGGTCCACCATAACAATAATTATCAAGGTATATTTATAAAACATCATTATATTAAAATTGCTTTTACTCTTTCTAGTAAATTGTAAAAGAAATTAAATTATTACTACTTATAATAATATTATTCTCTCACTCCATTTCACAATCTATTACAAAGAAAAATAAATAAAAGTGTAAGTGGATTTCGGAAAAAATTTTTACTACAAAATTACTTGTCTCGCTACAAAAATTATAATCATATCATCAAGAAAGAAGAGTCGTCCATCCAAAAGAGGACCAACAAGATCAAAATTGAGATAAAAGAAATTGTAAGATTGGCTATAATTATATATCCATTTTCGCACTGTCCAAGATTTCTTCTTGAAAAATAAATATATACTTTTTTTTGAAAAATAATATTTAATGTAAAGTCTTTTAAATCAAAAAAAGTGAAATAAAACTTTTAATAATTAATTAAAATGTATATTTCAATTAATTGTTCTATTAATGATTTAGAAAATAATACTTACATCGATCTCCTTCCTGCTGGAAATAATACAGGTGGAATTACTGTGAATATAGATTTCTAAAAATATTTTTTTTAAATTAATAACTAAAAAGACTTTTACATATCGTAAAGTCATTCTACCTTCTTATTTTTCAATACCGAGCATTTTGCAATTGATTATTTATTAATTATAAAAATAATTTTTCCATTTATTGAAGTAATCCAATCGCAAAGATTCCTTTAAAATTATAAAAACTTACTGAAAACTCTTTAATGTTACTTTTAACTATCTCACAATATTTAAATAAACAATAAAATTCTATTTTTAGTGATACTTAGTATTTATATATATTTTTACAATATTAATTCTGGCCAATAAGAAAGAATTCACATGTATTATCGCATTTTTATAAGGTTTTTCTCTCAACTAAATTTTAACAACAAATTTTAAAAAACAATGAATATTCTTCTATTCTGTGAGAAAAGAAGGAAGAGAAAGAAGCAAACAAATTAATTATATTAATTGTATTGCTTACTTTTCAATTCATTTTTTCCATCGCAATAATTAAAATTTTTTTTCAAAATTTTTTTTTTAATTAAAAAAAAAATTAATGATGAAAATTTTATTATTATAAGGGGGAATTCTTAAATTTTTCTTTTAAAAGTGATAAAATAAAAATAAATAATAAATCTGATAGATATATTTTTTGTAATTAATGCAGCAAGAATTCTTGAAAATCATTTTTAAGATATTTTATGTGAATTCACTCCAAAGATTTTTTTGAATTTTTCATTTATTGAAGAAAATATTGAAGACAAATATTGAAGGAAATATTGAAGGAATATTGAAGGCAAATATTAAAGGCAAATATTGAAGTCAAATATTGAAGTCAAATATTGAAGGCAAATATTGCAGGCAAATATTGAAGGCAAATATTAAAGGAAATATTGAAGGCAAATTTGAAGTCAAATATTGAAGGCAAGTATTAAAGGCAAATATTGAAGACAAATATTGAAGGCAAATATTGAAGGCAAATATTGAAGGAAATATTGAAGGCAAATATTGAAGGCAAATATTTGGCAACAAGAAAATATTCAAGTGTCCATTACTGTATTGCAGTTTGTTATTGAATACTTTGAAATGCACTGATGTTGATTATTATCACTTCTTAAATTGGGAAATTATATAATTTCTGTTAGTAATTTAAGTTGTGAGATTTTTTATCTGATTTCCTGCCAATAGTCATATGCATATCTTAAAGGATAAGCTATACATATCAAAGTATAAATCAATTTATACAGGTGAAACTTTAATGTTTTAAAGTTTATACATGTTAAAAATTTTAATGGTCAATCATGATAACTTTTAAAATTAGAGTCCAATTGAGAGGGAGCATGAAAAACAGCTACCATATCCAAGTCTGATATGCATGTTGCTCAAATTGATTTTCAAAATCCCAAATGCCAAATGCCAAATCCCAAATTCTGAGCAAAATTTGAGTAATATCCATAATCTTGACATGGAAAAGTAGTAACAATAAATAACAATATGAAACTCATTTGTCATGCATACCTAAGCATAAAATAATTTATACAGATGAAACTGTGAATGGCTGTTAAATCGGTTATAGTTTGAATAACCATAATAATTCTGGAGCTAATACATGCTAAAATCTCAACTTTAGAAGAGATATATTTGTTAAACAAAAAAAGCCAATAGTTCACAAGGGTTTTTGAATGGTGAATTATTCATGATAACTTTTTTAAATTGGAATGGCCTTGAGTATCATGGTTTTAATGGGTAATAGAGAATTAGAGTCTAATTCTAGAGATGGAGCATGAAATATAAGCTTGATTTTACATGTTGCCAAATTAATTAATTTTCAAAATCCCAAATGCCAAATGTCAAATCCCAAATTCTAAGCAATTTGAACAACATGTATAATCTTGATATGAAGAGGTAGTAATGATATGGGACTCACTTGTCATGTATACTTATGAAACTGTAAATGGCTCATTAAATTAGCTTGATTAACCATGATAATTTTAAAGCTAGATAATTTTTTAAATTGGCTATCATGAGTATACTTGCACGCAAAATTATTTTGGAGCCCCGAAATTGGTATTTTGGAGAAAAAAGTCGAAATAGTTTTTCATAGAAGACGAAATTATTTTACTTAAAACCCGAAATTTTTTGACCACCCAGATTTATTCTTTGATTGAAGATACACATAACTGGGTACTTTTTTTACTTCCATATATAGAATAGATTCTGCATAAATCTCAAAAAGTCGAAATACCTCAAAAATCCAAAATCAATTTTGGGAACATGTATAATCATGAGTAATGAAGAATTAAAGTTCAATTCTGAACAGGAAGCATGAAAAACATCTACTACATCCAGGCTTGACTATACATGTTACTCAAATTAATTTTCAAAATCCCAAATGCCAAATGTCAAATCCCAAATTCTAAGCAATTTGAACAACATGTATAATCTTGATATGAAGAGGTAGTAATGATATGGGACTCACTTGTCATGTATACTTATGAAACTGTAAATGGCTCATTAAATTAGCTTGATTAACCATGATAATTTTAAAGCTAGATAATTTTTTAAATTGGCTATCATGAGTATACTTGCACGCAAAATTATTTTGGAGCCCCGAAATTGGTATTTTGGAGAAAAAAGTCGAAATAGTTTTTCATAGAAGACGAAATTATTTTACTTAAAACCCGAAATTTTTTGACCACCCAGATTTATTCTTTGATTGAAGATACACATAACTGGGTACTTTTTTTACTTCCATATATAGAATAGATTCTGCATAAATCTCAAAAAGTCGAAATACCTCAAAAATCCAAAATCAATTTTGGGAACATGTATAATCATGAGTAATGAAGAATTAAAGTTCAATTCTGAACAGGAAGCATGAAAAACATCTACTACATCCAGGCTTGACTATACATGTTACTCAAATTAATTTTCAAAATCCCAAATGCCAAATGTCATATACTAAATCCCAAATTCCAAATTCCAAATGCCAAATCCCAAATTCTGAGCAAAATTTGAGCAACATGTATAATCTTGACATGGAGAGGTAGTAACAATAAATAACAATATGAAACTTATTTGGGTTTTGTAATTAGAATGAGTACAATTTAAATCCCTTCATGAGAAACAATCAAATTTGGTATTAGCAGCTACAGTAATTTTAGCTTTAATAATGTATATATATTAAAGTTGGAACTTACTTATTGGTTAAACTTAATTGTTTACACTGGTAAAATGAATCTTTACCATTTATTTGGTTTGATGAAAAATCAGAATTGTTATTTTGAAAAAATTAGAGTGTTTAACATCTGAATTGATTCTATTTTGTTGGTTTCTAAAATCACCAAAATAATTAATAGAGACAGTTGAGAATATATATCAATATGTTGCTTAAATTTGGGATGTGATATTTAATAATATGAGATTTAGGAATTTGGCATTTGGCATTTGGAAATAAATTAATAATATGAGATTTAGGGATTTGGCATTTGGCATTTGGGAATAAATTAATAATATAAGATTTAGGGATTTGACATTTGGCATTTGGAAATAAATTAATAATATAAGATCTAGGGATTTGGCATTTGGCATTTACATTGATAATATAAGATTTAGGAATTTGGCATTTAGTATTTGGGATTACATTAATATTATGAGATTAAGGCATTTGGGACTATATTAATATTATGACATTTGGTATTTGGGTAATATGTCATGTATAGTTGAGGACATGACTAAAGTTATTAAAAATATAAAAAATTTTTAAACATAACTAAAATTGTTAAAAATATAAAAAAAAATAAAAATTAATTATCAATTGTTGTCACATATAAATCTTTTATTATTTACTAATTAAAATTAAAAGTGATACAAAGTAATATTAAAGTTAGATTTATGGTGCATCGGCTGTAAAAGTTTTGGATCCATATTATAAGAATTGAGTAAATACTCTCCATTTTAATTTTCTATAATAATTTTTGAATATTTGCTAATTACTTTCTCAATTTAAGAAATAGGATTGACATTTTTACAGCAGATTCCCATATTTCTTCTTTAAGATAATTTGTATTATCTTTAATGATCAATTATTAAATAAACAGAATAAAATGTGACAACAATTGGTAATTAATTTCAGATTTTTGAGGCAAATTATCAACAATAATACATTTGTCCCAAAATCCAACTTGAGATTTTTTTTACTTGACATTAAATTTCAAAAATTATATTTTTAAAAGAATCCCCTGAAACTAATTAAAAAAGTTAAATCAAATTTTGATTATTGGATTTTGGGACAAATGTATTATTATTGATCATTAGCCTCGTTATCCCATTTTTTTATTTACTAATTTATCATTAAAAGTGATATTAACTAATTTTAAAAGAAGAAATATAGCACATATGCAGTAAAAATGCCAAACCTATTTCGTAAGAATTGAGAAAGTAATTAGCAAATATTCAAAAATTATTATCGAAAATTAAAATGGAGTATTTACTCAATTCTTATAATCTAGGTCTAAAACTTTTACTGTTGATACACTATATATCTAACTTTAAGATTACTTTTTATTCTTTAATATTTAATTAGTAAATAATAAAAGATTTATATGTGACAATAATTCAATTTATGTCAAATTTATCAGTTGATCCGAATTTTTATTCATTAAATGCATTTAAAGACTAAAATTATAATAAAATAACAATGATTTTATTTATGTAATAAATTGGTTCATAATAAATAATAATAAAATGTTTATTTATTTTTTTTGCGTGATTAATAAATAAATGCGTGTTATTTTTTTTACGGACAAAAAAAAATTAGTAATATATAGCGTAATGTAATTTATAATATTGTGGCATGTGATCGTCTCTAAAAATCAGACACGTTTTTAATTTTTTTAAAATTTAATGCATCAAAAACGGAACTTTTGTATCCCTTTATTTTTCTACGTTCCGGACGCGGACAATTAGGTCACAAGTTCACATTGCGTGTGAAATATTACAGAATCCGAAGAAACGCCTTTTTAATCTGTATAAATGTATAAAATCATATTTTAATTTACTATTCTGATTTTTCAAACGTAAGTGCAATTCTAGAATTAGCATTTTGTATAATTTACTATTCCGGGTTTTCAAACATAGGATTAGAATTTTGTGTAATGAGATAAAAATAAATAATAAAAAATGCGATTTTTTTTTGCATACTAAAAACATTTTGCAATTTTAAACGTAATTTACGTTTCTTTTTTTTTTCAAAAAAATAAATTTCTGCCTTTCATACCATAATCAAACAAAAAAAATGACTATATGCAAAGAATGCAATCAAGAAAATTATGGATGGTGCAAACCATGTAACTCGAAACATTTCCAAAATGATTTTAATAATTGGACAAGTGGAAATGACAAAATAAATAAATTCATTCAAGATGCTCAACTAAATGCTAATAGAAATTGGAGAGTAATAGAATGGATACCTTTTGATAGATTTAAAGATGTTAAACAAATAGGTAAAGGTGGATTTGGAACGATACATTATGCTAGGTGGATTGATGGATTTATTGAAAAATGGGATATCGAAAATCAACAATGGAAAAGAAATCTTAAAGATAAAGAAGTGGCATTAAAAAAGTTTGATAATTTTGTGAATTTCAACGATGTCTTAAATGAGGTAAATATTTTAATTAATATTTAAATTTAATTTTCAAATTATTATATAACGTTTTAACTATAAATTAAAAATGTTGATATTGTTAGATAGAAATTCACTTAAAAACATGCAGTCGATCTGTTTCAATTCGAATTACACAAGATCCAGAAACACACTTATATATGATGGTTTTAGAATATGCAAAAGGTGGAAATCTTCGAGAATATTTAAAAATTAATTTTAATAATATTAATTGGGAACAAAAATTAGGTCGTCTATGGGAATTATCTGAAAGGTTGACGTATNATACCATAATCAAACAAAAAAAATGACTATATGCAAAGAATGCAATCAAGAAAATTATGGATGGTGCAAACCATGTAACTCGAAACATTTCCAAAATGATTTTAATAATTGGACAAGTGGAAATGACAAAATAAATAAATTCATTCAAGATGCTCAACTAAATGCTAATAGAAATTGGAGAGTAATAGAATGGATACCTTTTGATAGATTTAAAGATGTTAAACAAATAGGTAAAGGTGGATTTGGAACGATACATTATGCTAGGTGGATTGATGGATTTATTGAAAAATGGGATATCGAAAATCAACAATGGAAAAGAAATCTTAAAGATAAAGAAGTGGCATTAAAAAAGTTTGATAATTTTGTGAATTTCAACGATGTCTTAAATGAGGTAAATATTTTAATTAATATTTAAATTTAATTTTCAAATTATTATATAACGTTTTAACTATAAATTAAAAATGTTGATATTGTTAGATAGAAATTCACTTAAAAACATGCAGTCGATCTGTTTCAATTCGAATTACACAAGATCCAGAAACACACTTATATATGATGGTTTTAGAATATGCAAAAGGTGGAAATCTTCGAGAATATTTAAAAATTAATTTTAATAATATTAATTGGGAACAAAAATTAGGTCGTCTATGGGAATTATCTGAAAGGTTGACGTATATTCATAAATTAGATATAGTTCACCAAGACTTCCATTCCGGAAATATTTTATCATACGATTTTAAAGATTATATTATGTATATTTCAGATTTTGGATTAAGTAAACTAATAGGAGCAAATCCAAATAATCCTGAAAAAAAGAATATAGTTGGTGTATTACCATATATTGCTCCCGAGGTATTAAGCGGTGATGAAGAATATACAAAAGCTGCTGATGTATATTCATTTGGAATTATTGCTTACGAAATGGTTACGGGTTTTCCTCCATATCCTGATATACCACATGATGAAGATTTAGCCATGAAAATATGCAATGGATTACGACCAAAAATTCCATTTCATATTCCCAAATTAATTACAAGAATGATTATGAGGTGTTGGGATGCTCGAGTTACACATAGACCCACTTCGAAAGAATTATTTGATGAGTTGTATAAATACTGTATTGATTATTCCGGGAAAAATAAAGATTTAGAAATTGTAATTCAAATTAAAAAAGCTGAAGAATTTTCAGCAAATCAAGAATCAACCAATACAACAACTACAACAACTACAACTCCTCTTAATTATCAAGCACATCCCCAAGCAATTTATACCAGTCGACTTCTTAATTATGCAAAACTTCCAAAACCCAAGAACGAAGAAAATTTCGAAAAGAAACTTGAAGAATTGACGAAATCTACTTCTGCTTTATGTATTTGTAAGTAATTTTTATGTTTTTATTTATTTTTATTTCCTGATTAATTTATATTAATTCATTTCTATGTTATTTAGGCGATTCTGGAATAGTTGATTTGGATATGTCTAATTTTTAAATTTTATTTGACATTATATATTTTTATTTGTATTTTACTTATTAAATTATAAGCACCACCTATTAGTTTTTTTTTTGATATATTTGTTCAGTTTGTAATTTCGATTTTATAAAAATAGGAAATAATAATAAAGGAAATATAAATTTATCACGAAATCGACTAAAAGTGTTAAAATATAATATTTCAACGATGTAACATTATTGAATGTTATGATGCACGCGTTTTTGAAATTATTATAACGTGTGACATGTCCCAAAAATATTAAATTAAATCTATAAAAATTAATTATTATTATAACGTACAAAAAATAAATAAAAAAATAAACAAAAAAATAAATAAAAAATAAATGGATTTATCTATTTGGAACAGGAACACCCTTGAAATGGCCCAATAGGATCGCAAGATTCGAAAATCACATGACGAAAATTTTTAATTAGAGGGTGTTCCTGGCACAGGCTGTTCCATTTAGATTATTCCAAAATAAATAAATTTCTACAAGTTCACATTGTGTGAAATATTACCATAATTAATGCATCAAAAACGGAACTTTTGTATCCCTTTATTTTTCTACACGGACAATTAGGTTACAAGTTCACATTGCGTGTGAAATATTACAGAATCCGAAGAAACGCCTTTTTTAATCTGTGTAAATGTATAAAATCTTATTGTAATTTACTATTCCGTTTTTTCTAACATAAACTCGGTTTGCGTATTTTGTGTAATGAGAAAAATAAATAATAAAATATCATTAAATAAATGCGATTTTTTTTTGCATACTAAAATTTTAAACGTAATTTACATTTCTTTTTTTCAAAAAAATAAATTTCTACCTTTCATTCCATAAGCAAACAAAAAAATGTCTTGTAAAATATGCCCAGAATGCAATCGAGAAAATACTTCCTATAAATGGTGCAAACCATGTAACTCGAAACATTTCCAAAATAATTTTAATAATTGGACAAGTGGAAATGACAAAATAAATAAATTCATTCAAGATGCTCAACTAAATGTTAATAATTGGTGGGAAGTAATAGAATGGATACCATATGATAGATTCGAAGATGTTAAACAAATAGGTAAAGGTGGATTTGGAACAATACATTATGCTAGGTGGATTGATGGATGGATTGGAGGATGGGATATTAAAAATCAACAATGGAAAAGAGAAAGGTATTGTGATGGAAAAGGTGAAGTGGCATTAAAAAAGTTTGATAATTTTGTGAATTTCAATGATGTCTTAAATGAGGTAAATATTTTAATTAATATTTAAATTTAATTTTCAAATTATTATATAACGTTTTAACTATTAATTAAAAATATTTATATTATTAGATGAAAATTCACTTAAAAACATGGGATGTATATATGAAACTTCAATTGGATTTTATGGAATTACACAAGATCCAGAAACACAATCATATATGATGGTTTTAGATTATGCAGCAGAAGGAAATCTTCGAGAATATTTAAAAATTAATTTTAATAATATTAATTGGAAACAAAAATTAAATAATCTATGGTTTTTATCTTTCAAGTTGATGAATATTCATGAATTAGATATAGTTCACCAAGACTTCCATCCCGGAAATATTTTATCATCTAGTTTTAAAAATTCTTATATACTTATTTCAGATTTGGATTAAGTAAATTAATAGGAGCAAATCCAAATAATCCCGAAAAAAAGAATATATTTGGTGTATTACCATATATTGCTCCTGAGGTATTAAGCGGTGATGAAGAATATACAAAAGCTGCTGATGTATATTCATTTGGAATTATTGCTTACGAAATGGTTACGGGTTTTCCTCCATATCTTGATATACCACATGATAAAGATTTAGCTATCAAAATATGCAATGGATTACGACCAAAAATTCCATTTCATATTCCAAAATTAATCACAAGAACAATTATGAGATGTTGGGATGCTCGAGTTACACATAGACCCACTTTTGAAGAATTAAAGGATGAGTTGAGGAAATACTATTTGGATTATTATTATTATTTAGAAGAAGGGAAAAATAAAGATTCAGAAATTGTAATTCAAATTAAAAAAGCTGAAGAATTTTCAGCAAATCAAAATCATAGTCGTGGGACGAAGAATTTTCAGCAAATCAAAATCATAGTCGTAGGAATATTTGGAAAAATATTTCGCGCATATTCCATTGGAAAAAAGAATCGACTAATAAAACAAATTCAGAAACTGCAGCTCCAACTCCTCTACACATCCACAAGCAATTTATACCAGTCGACTTCTTAATTTTTCAAAACTTCCAAAACCAAAGAACGAAGAAAATTTCGAAAAGGAACTCGAAGAATTAACGGAATCTACTTTTTCAAGTGCTGGTAAGTATAAATTATATTATTTGTGTTTTTTTTTACAATTAAAAAAAATATTAATTTATTTTATATTGTATTTAGTTGCATCCAAATTATATGTACCCGATTTTTAATATTTTTTAATAATTAATTATATTAATCCATTTCTATGTCATTTCGGCGATTCTGGACAAGTTGATTTGGATGTCTGACTTTTAAATTTTATTTGACAATTAATTATATTAATCCATTTCTATGTCATTTCGGCGATTCCGGACAAGTTGATTTGGATGTCTGACTTTTAAATTTTATTTGACAATTAATTATATTAATCCATTTCTATGTCATTTCGGCGATTCCGGACAAGTTGATTTGGATGTCTGTCTTTTA
>PQFF01000284.1:192960-259331 GCA_003547095.1 Diversispora epigaea | reverse complement strand
TATTGATACGGTGCAATGAAAAAAAAACAATTATTATTATTTATTAATATATTGTTTTATCATCTGTATATGCCAAATTTCTTAATATAAAAATAAAATTTCATAAAACATTTTTTTTTTTACACATTTGTCATTCTTTGTTATGTTCGTGATGACAAAAAAAATTTTTTTTTGTTTTTAAAAAATATATTCTATATTTGATCAAATTTTGTTAATAGTAAAAATATGTAAAAATATGTGATATATATAAATGCTAACAATAAATTTCAAATCTCCTGCCAATCCATAGTAAATAAAACCAAATAATAATACAAAAAAAAACCGAAAAAACGAAATAAAAAATAATTGAAAGGCAATCAAAAGAAAGTATAAATAAAATTAAGAAAGATAAAAAATAAAAGTTCTTTTTAAATATATTAATATATATATTATATGAAAAAATAACATATAGGCATGAAGAAAAAGATATAAAAAAATGTATATAAAAATGATTGAAAAAAAAGATAAAAGTAGTAAAATGATGAAAAATAAAATTGACTGTCTGTTTAGATGTACAAAATAAAGGATAAAGAAATGATTGAGTGGAAATAAGATAAACGGATTATTAGAAATTTCATAAAATAATTTTTATTAGATTTAATTTTTCGAAAAAAGATGAATATTGAAATAAAAATAAATCTAAATAATATATTTTTATATAATGAAAGTGGTTGTGTTTGCGAAAAATGATCATATCATACATATTTAAGTATAATAATATATTCACCGTAGCATATTTGTGTGCGTAAATTTCTAAAATAATTAAGAATAATATCATTAGTAGCGGATATATAAAATTCACAATGAATTGATTAAAGGTTTTCTTTCTATAATGCGTTAAAAAAAATCAAATAAAATATATATGTAAGCTTACCACGTATTTTCATATTGCATATTTAGATAATACAGTAAGTTCGAGTAAGAAAGTAATTAATTTAATGAGATTTTACTCTCTGTCCAAGATTAACGTATTCTGATTTTTCTTGCGTTGTGGAATTTTTCCATAAGTGATCTGCGGCTTTGCGAATAAGGGTAACATTAAATTCTCCTATTCTTTTGCATTCTTTTGCAACGGAATATCTAAGTATCATATAGGCATGGCATCTGTTATGGTCTCGCATATGCTTCTTAGAATTGAAAAAGTTTAATACTTCTTCAATTTCGGGAGGTGGATGTATATTATTTCTGTTTATGTTTGCAAGTAGCGTGTCGAAGTTGCTCATTTTTAGAAATTTTATACGAAAATTTGTTATATTTTTATAAAGATGATTAACCGTATTTATATTATTTATATTTTTTATATGTCCTTGATGTTTGATTTATGGTTTCTAAATTGTTAGAAGTTTAGTTTGTTTGTTCTTTTTGTTTAAGTTTTTAAAAATGTTTTATTGTTATCGTTGTTGAAGTGGATAGTTCCTTGGAGTGGGGTGGGGTATTTTAGAAATGGGATCGCCCGCAGCAAAAAGTGGTTCTCCAAATTTATTAATAATCCATGCATGCGGATCTCGACTTATCAAATTCCACGCTTTACAAGTCAGAGATATTTCTGATATTTGGAATCAGTGCGAATATCTCGATTTTCAACTCCGGATGCAAATTTTGCAGATTTATTTTATTTTATTTTTTTTTGGTTTCAAACAAACTTCTATTTTATAATATTTCTGAATGAACCCTTTTTGGACGATCTTGACTCTGAGTCGACACTGAGTTACACTTAGAAGTTAGTTAAATGAAGAGATATTTTAGGAAGACTGTTATGTAGTTAGTTAATTGTAACAGCTCATAATTTTTGAAGATAAATTTGTTTAATGTGCATAACAAACACCATCACGTGGAGATATTTGTATTGAATACTGCTTCATTCAATGATCACAGTCAAATTTGGAAGAATTAATTTTATTAAGTAAACTTATTGATATTCTTTTAACAGCAATTTCAGGAGTTGCAGCCTTGGCATACTTGTATTATTCTATAATTGTTATTTAAGAAACCTAAATATTTGCTGCAAGTAAATAATTTTTATATATATTTTTTTTTTAAAAAAAAAAATTTTATTTATCATTACTTAAAATGAGATAATATTTCTGTTGATATTGGGGAAAGAGGGTAAGCTTTTTCAACCACTCCTGACACGTTACTATTAAAGACTTATTTATATTAATACATTAAATATTTAAAATAATACTTTTTTGACGCGCTTCTTTTGTTTCTAATAAAGATAAAATACCGGTTGTGTTCCATTTTAGCATAATTCTAATCGCGTAATCCCGAGATGTTTACAGTTTTCTAGAGAACAATTATTTCCAAGCCCGGAAAATTCCATTAAAAATTTTAATTGAAATTACTTATTGAATTATTTCTGTAAGAAAAAATGAAAAATTATTAATCATAAATTAGTAACAAAATATGAAAGTGACACACCTGATTCAATTAGATACTATTTGAATTTTACGATCGAGAGATAAATTTTGAAATTAAATTAATAGTAATACTTTTAATAATTTAATTTATTTATATTCATAGATTATGTAAATTTCACTTAATTACTAATCAGGAGCATCACCCCGAATCTGTGTTTCCTACATGGTAATGTCTATCAATTTTTAACTTATTCAAACAAAATTTTTTTTAAAAAAACCTTGGGATTGAGCCTAATTTCCAAACTATTTTAAAATAAATTTTTTAAACTCAGATTTCCACAAAATAACTATAAACATTTTCAATTAGCCAAATTTTAGCAAAATCGCCCTAAATTTTTTGCTTAGTAAAATTGCCAGATAAATTTCTCAAAATCTATCTATATATATATGTCTAAACATATATAACATATTCTCATAAAAAAATAATTTAAAAAAATGTAGAATATTTGTTAAATTGATAAACTATTTGTAAAACCTGCAAAAATCACCTAATTTTATCTTTTTTTTTTGTTTTTTAAAGTTAGATAACTCCACAGAAACAACATTTAAAAATCTAAAAGCACCTGCCCCACCCTTAAATCATGTATACTGAATATGTTTACATTATTAATTTTCAAATTATTTAGTAAAAAAAAAATTTATATAAAATTTACTGCTCCGATTGATCGGTGGATTAATATATGAGAGAAAAAAAATAATTTATATGGCGAAATCTAAAAAGAAAGTTATTATAAAATGCTATCAAGTCAAATAATTTTTTTAATAATAAAATAAAATTAACATTAATATTAAGCTAATATATTTTATTTTAATTATTGTTATGTCAAAGTTGTTCATTTTAGATATTTTATGTAAAAATTTGTTAAGGGTTACTGTTTTTATAATTTTACCTACTGTAGATTAGATGAGAAATAAAATAAAATTTGGCCAGTATTTATTTTTTTTAAAAATCATATCTAATTGAATTTTTTATTAAAAGAAATCGTACCGTTCTATAGAAATTTGGTAACAGATTTATGTAAATTTGTAGAGACGACGATAACCAATTGATTTAACAGTATTACTATCTCATTACACAATTAAATCAGATATAAATAGTATAGGTATATTAATGTGGGAGATAACTAGTGAAACTCCTACTATATAACGAGATGGATAAACAACGGGTTTAGGGTCAAAGATCAGGAATTTCTTTAGGTTAAAATCAACAAAAAAAGTAAAAAAAAATAAATCCCAAAGTAGCAAATACATTTAAAAAATTTTATTTTTTTATTTATTTTATTTATTATTTTATTAATCTTTTAACTTTATAGAAGAATAAATAGCCCGCCTCGCAAAAAATCTGGATTTGTGGCCGCTGGGTAGTCCTTTTCGGCTTGGCGGTCGAGGAGGCCGTTCGGCCACGCCTCGACCGCCAAGCCGAAAAGGACTACCCAGCGGCCACAAATCCAGATTTTTTGCGAGGCGGGNCACTCATCCGGTTACACTGTCATCTTCAATGTCATCTCCCGTGACCTTCGTAACATTTCGAAATCCCATGCACATCCCATGTGGAATTCGTGCACCCTCAATATAATTTAAAATTCTAATTAAATATAAAAAACTTTAACTAAATAAAATATAATAAAGATAATATACGAAGGTAATAAATTAAACTTAATTAAACTAATGAGAAATAAAATATATCAAGTTCAATAAAGAAATAAAAAAAATGAAAAATAATAAATTACTCTTCAATATTCGCAGAATCCATATCCATATTCTTGATCAACTAAAAAAATTAATACGGATAAAAATAATATTATACGTAAATTATTATATAATTGATCCAAATCTATAAACAAGATGATTAATAAATAATAATAATAAATTATCTCGTTAAATAATCTAATAGTTAAGTGTAAAATTTATGTTAATATAAATTATAGATCTAATTGGTATAATAATTTAACTTGCCCCGCCTCGCAAAAAATCTGGATTTGTGGCCGCTGGGTAGTCCTTTTCGGCTTGGCGGTCGAGGAGGCCGTTCGGCCACGCCTCGACCGCCAAGCCGAAAAGGACTACCCAGCGGCCACAAATCCAGATTTTTTGCGAGGCGGGGCAAGTTAAATTATTATACCAATTAGATCTATAATTTATATTAACATAAATTTTACACTTAACTATTAGATTATTTAACGAGATAATTTATTATTATTATTTATTAATCATCTTGTTTATAGATTTGGATCAATTATATAATAATTTACGTATAATATTATTTTTATCCGTATTAATTTTTTTAGTTGATCAAGAATATGGATATGGATTCTGCGAATATTGAAGAGTAATTTATTATTTTTCATTTTTTTTATTTCTTTATTGAACTTGATATATTTTATTTCTCATTAGTTTAATTAAGTTTAATTTATTACCTTCGTATATTATCTTTATTATATTTTATTTAGTTAAAGTTTTTTATATTTAATTAGAATTTTAAATTATATTGAGGGTGCACGAATTCCACATGGGATGTGCATGGGATTTCGAAATGTTACGAAGGTCACGGGAGATGACATTGAAGATGACAGTGTAACCGGATGAGTGTGTTACCATCTAGATGACAGATTATTCATCTTTGTACGAAGTATTTCATCCTTGTGTGTCATCTTTAAAAATAGAAAAGAACGTGTTTAGACGCGACAACACAGGATGAAGGAAAATAAGTTCGAAAGTGTATAAAATATACTGGTAATTTAGGATGTGAAAAGGATCGGCTCATTTTACAATTTTATGATTTTAATTTCTTTTGGCATATTCCGAATAATTACAAAAATCTTTTACTTAATTTGTAATAATAAAATATGTAATAATCTTTTGGTACGCATTTTATAATAAAAAAAAATAATAAAGATAGAAACATATTGTTTTGATTTAGCAGCAGAGATAAGACACGCCAAAGCAGTGATATATTTTTGTTGTTACATCTTTGCAATAAGTTTAAAAGTTTCGATATACACCGTAATAATTTGATACATTTTAATATTTTTATTTCGTGATAACGGTAATATTGGTGAGAAACGGTTAACAGCCCGTAATACCTCTATTACTAATTTTGTAATTTCTTGAATAAAGTTACTGAATAAAGTCTGAAGCTAAGATTCGAAAGTTTGCGTAGTGAGCTGTAAAAAGATACTTTTACTCCACTTACTCACGTACCTTCAGATCGCACCTGTGTGTACTGTGTTAAGAGTTTATTTTATATATCTATTCGTTGCGAGTGGGCAAGTGACTGCTTGATCCTACTGGCGGATAGTGGGTGTTACGAAATATTGCGTACAAGAGTACGTTGAGTTAGTACGAAAAGGGGTGTGACGAGAGTTCGATTTAGTGGGACTGATTGACGTAACTTTACTCCTTGTTCTGGGCAGACCGCCACAATATTATCTTATTATATATTTACAAATACAATTACTAGAATATTNTAAAATATACTGGTAATTTAGGATGTGAAAAGGATCGGCTCATTTTACAATTTTATGATTTTAATTTCTTTTGGCATATTCCGAATAATTACAAAAATCTTTTACTTAATTTGTAATAATAAAATATGTAATAATCTTTTGGTACGCATTTTATAATAAAAAAAAATAATAAAGATAGAAACATATTGTTTTGATTTAGCAGCAGAGATAAGACACGCCAAAGCAGTGATATATTTTTGTTGTTACATCTTTGCAATAAGTTTAAAAGTTTCGATATACACCGTAATAATTTGATACATTTTAATATTTTTATTTCGTGATAACGGTAATATTGGTGAGAAACGGTTAACAGCCCGTAATACCTCTATTACTAATTTTGTAATTTCTTGAATAAAGTTACTGAATAAAGTCTGAAGCTAAGATTCGAAAGTTTGCGTAGTGAGCTGTAAAAAGATACTTTTACTCCACTTACTCACGTACCTTCAGATCGCACCTGTGTGTACTGTGTTAAGAGTTTATTTTATATATCTATTCGTTGCGAGTGGGCAAGTGACTGCTTGATCCTACTGGCGGATAGTGGGTGTTACGAAATATTGCGTACAAGAGTACGTTGAGTTAGTACGAAAAGGGGTGTGACGAGAGTTCGATTTAGTGGGACTGATTGACGTAACTTTACTCCTTGTTCTGGGCAGACCGCCACAATATTATCTTATTATATATTTACAAATACAATTACTAGAATATTATATATGAAAGTGAAAAGTGAAGCATTATTAAATTTCAATATTTAGTTTGGTAATCAATAATAAATTATAGCGACGAAAATTTATTGATAAATCCCATTTTTTTTTACATTGCCACAAGTTTTTAGAAGTGATTTTTTAAAGAAATGTACACATTCATAATTAGTGGTGAATTATGTAATCTAAACATTGAACTTTCAACAATGGCACCCTTTCTTTCAAAATTATTATATATATTAAATTTGCAATAAATAAGGTTATGACAAAAAGGCCTTACTCAAAAAAAATATAATATCATAAAAAATTAAATTTATGAATAATTCTTAAGCATTAATTTTCCACGGCCGGATACTTTTTGGTTCTTATTTACTTACTTAACTTTACGAATATAATACATACAAAGCAATAAATATAATCAGATAATAAACTAAATTAATTTTAAATACACATATATCAGAACTAAATTTTGAATAATTTTTGCCATTATAATTTATTATTCCTATTTTTTTAACATCAAAATAGATCAAAGTTATTGAAACATCAGTTGTTATACAAAAACATATGCGCGCTTTGCCTTCGACAGATATGTTAATTACCACTTGACCCACAATAAAGAGTGCACATGAGCAAATATAATCATCAATTAACCCCGAAAAAAATAAAAATATTATACTGAACAAATAAGATCTTCCTATGCAAATATTAATTTCATTTTGCTGAAATCGTAAAACTGAATCTGTTATTATTTCTTATAGTTTTAATAATTAATTTTCGTCACATTTTAAATATTTATATTTTAATGTTTTATAACAATACTTATATTTGACAAAATTATTTTCATTAACTTCATTAAATAATAATAAACTTTATGATTTAAAATTCTGTAATAATTTAAATAATTAATTATTCAATCATAATCCTGTCATGAAAAAGGTTTTACAAATTCGTTAAGATAACAATAATAATGATAACAACAACTTTTATTTTAAAGAAAATCGATACAACGAGTTTGAATAAATTTGTACAATTTGTTAATGTAATATAAATAAATAATATTAAACACATGAAAGTTATGTAATTAATTAATTTAATATGTTTGCATTTTTTTTTAAAACAAAAAAATTTACAAATAAATGCGAAAAAATTTAAAACCAAATAGAAAATAGAAAATATGAAGAAAATTAAGAATTCATAAATTTTTTCATAAATTTCTCGCACATCCTGCACAAAGTATTTTAAAATCGAAAATTATAATAAATTATACAATCTTATTTTGAATGATCAATGGGAGAGATCATAACACTCGGAAAAACACAAAAACAAACATGCAAAAAAGATTCTTTTTCTTTATTATACAAATTAACAGTAAACAACTTCCTTGATAAGAATTTCATTTAGTAATTTTGCCTTTTTTTAATGTTGATTTGCATTAAAAAGCTAATCAACGACTCTTAAAGGAGACTGTGCCACATACCAAGATTTCGGGTAAGTGGGGTAAATGGAGATAATAACATAACGATAATATAGTTATACACATGATTATTTTTGAATTACCAAAAATAAAAATAAGTAAAAAGTATACGTGCATATACTATCACTAAAATTATAAATTTATTCTTTTTTTTCGAATTAAATTTTTTAAAAAAACTTTTCTATCTATTACTTGCAACCAAAATGAACAATTATAATTCAATATTATTACCAGCAAACACCACTCACAATAACCGCTGCTTCACAAATGCCCATAATTATTTCTGGTCAAACTGGCATTATGACTACTGAAAATAAACAAAGGGTAAGAATTATTGACATAAAAAAAAAGTTAATAAAAATAAGATTTTAAAAGAATAAAATAACTTACAAAATTTGGAAGGTAACAATTTTTCGCGATTGTGGGCAACAACTTACGCGCGATTGCAATTAGTGTGATTATCAAAAAATGAATCGCAGATGAGTGCATTAATTAGCTTTGTTTATAAATTAGGTTGGCCAAGAAGGAAGTAATAGCATTAATAATGATAATGCAAGTGTTGATCAGCCTAAGCTTTCACTTACATATAAGTCATTAATTGGTCAAGCTATTTGGCTGCTCCTAATAAGAAACGTCAGTTAAACGAAATATGTATGTGGATTGCCAAAACCTATCGATTCTATAAGATGGAAAATAAAGGTTAGCAGGTATGTATAATAAAATTAACAAAACTTCCCAATTTTATTGAATTGACACTAATAATATATTATTAATAATAATATTAATAATATATTTATAGAATGCCATTCGACATAACCTAACCCTATGCCCTGCTTTTTCCCGTTGTGAACGAGATGGAGGAAAGAGAAGAAAGAAAGCCTGGACAATTCCTGATGAATATCAGGAATGTTTCGTCAATGGATTTATATTAACTATAAGGCGAAAGAAATTAAGGCACGTGAGGAAAGTGCTTCTGCCATTGGGTCTGAGGAAACGATCAGCTCCTCTAATGAAGTTCCAAAACTGACTCTTCCTTCTCAAGAATCGTCAACAAATCAATCCCAATCTTCGCGACTGTCTACCTCTTCTCCAAATTTATCAACAGCTCCAACACAATCAATTTATGATTCTGGAAGCATACATACACTTCACCAATCTGAAATAGTATACAATATAATAGTGAGGTACCTTAATGCTTCTGAAGAAAGCAGTAGTTCTTCACCAGCCCCATGTAATTATGTTAATATGGCTAAGGTTGAGAATATCCAAGATAATGGAATCTTGAATTATGAAATTAAAGAAACTGAAGCGAACAAAATAGAAATTCCAACCTGGGAACTAGGTATTACTGAGTATTGTTGCGATACTGGAAATGCACAGATCCTGAAAAATTAGTGCAAGTTTCCCAGGAACCTGCATTTTTAATCCATGTTAATTGGAAATTATGCTCAAATTATATTTATTTTTTTTTAATTTTAATTTGTAATACTAATGCCCTTCTTGTGAAGGGATTTGAAATTATGTTTTATTTAGGCATTTAAATTCAACAATTCAAATCCTGTTATGGGTAAATTTAGTAGTAGGAATCAATTTATAAGGACCCATTCAGTAAAATTGTAAATCGGTTTTTTTGGTGCTTATACATTCCATAGGGAAATTTCGTTAATAAACTATTATTACATGATCACCTATTCATTTCTAAAATCATATTTTCAGGATCGGGAAAGATGCTTATCGGGAAAGAGAAAATGAAAGAATTAATTATTTTGTTTCACAAAGATTTTGTCCATGGTTTTTGTGATAATCACATCACACAACATTAGAACAAATTCATTATATGTTGTATTTTTTTTCGTAGTATTAAAGTCTTGGATTTGATTTTTTTTCGGTTAAGACAATATTTCTAATAATAAAATTTAGTAATATATTTCTAGGGATTATTATTTATTTTAGATTAGCAATCCCATATGAAGTATTATAGAAAAAGAAAATAGCCGAATAGAATATAAAAATAAGAAAAGAGTAATCAGGAATGAAAGTATTCTCTTACATATGCACAACACGTGATCCTTTTAAAATAGATATATTTTCAGATTAAAGTTTTTTTTTTTGAAGTAACATGGTCTTCTCTCTATCATCCTTGTTAAGAAATTGATATGTGCGTATTGGTTTATTATAACTTTCATACATTATATATTATAATTATATTTATATTTTGCCGTCACATCAAACAAATATTTCTTACTGAAGGCATGATCTTAAACATAATGAATTTGTTCTTTAAATATGGTAATCATAAGTGTTAATGTATTACTTTTTATATATTTTTTCTGATAAAAAAAAGGAAGAAAAAGAAAAAGAAGAGGGAGATAGATAGCGATGTTAGCAAGTGGTATTTTTTTAAAAAAAATAAAGTACTTATTTCTATATTTTCTCTATTGTCATTTCTTATCAGTATTTTATATATTCTATTAATAAAAATCTCTTTTTTTAATACATTAAATATACGGAATACATATCACTACAGTGTAGTTATATTCTCGGGATAAAAGAATTTTATTTAAATATTATTTAAATATATTTCACACATGTAATTCAAACCTATTGTATATGCAAAAATTTTTAGTTCAAAATTAAACTTCAACAAAATAGATTCGGTGATCTACCATTGAAAAGATGACCCCTGTTATGATGATTTACGTACATTTATTATCATAGTATATGTTATTCCTTTTTCGGTGAAGTCACGGCACAAAATACCTTCACCCAATTGGTGAGTATTGGTAAGTTCTTAAGTTCAATCACTTGCCAACAATACTCTTTTTTGGGAAGATTTTCGTGACCCGAAATGGAAAAAAAAAGGTCAAGAATTTATATACATGGTACATGGTTCATGGTAGATGATAATGACCATTTGGAAGANATTTCTTATCAGTATTTTATATATTCTATTAATAAAAATCTCTTTTTTTAATACATTAAATATACGGAATACATATCACTACAGTGTAGTTATATTCTCGGGATAAAAGAATTTTATTTAAATATTATTTAAATATATTTCACACATGTAATTCAAACCTATTGTATATGCAAAAATTTTTAGTTCAAAATTAAACTTCAACAAAATAGATTCGGTGATCTACCATTGAAAAGATGACCCCTGTTATGATGATTTACGTACATTTATTATCATAGTATATGTTATTCCTTTTTCGGTGAAGTCACGGCACAAAATACCTTCACCCAATTGGTGAGTATTGGTAAGTTCTTAAGTTCAATCACTTGCCAACAATACTCTTTTTTGGGAAGATTTTCGTGACCCGAAATGGAAAAAAAAAGGTCAAGAATTTATATACATGGTACATGGTTCATGGTAGATGATAATGACCATTTGGAAGAATAACCCCCACCTACCCACCCAAAGAATAGCGGGTGTTTATATAATTTCTGAAATTTTTAATAATAGTAAAAAAAAATAATTTTTTTTTACTATCGCTAATAGAAAATTAATTATTTTACTATTTTCTATAAGCGATAGTAAAAATATAATTTTTTTTACTATTTAATAAATTTATTTTTATAAAAAAATTATTTTATATTTATTTTTAGTGATTACCAAAAATCATTTTCGATAATCACTATAAAAATAAATTTATTAAAAATAGTAAAAAAAAATTATTTTTTACTATCGCTTGTGGAAAATAGTAAGTAAAAAAAATTATTTTATTTATTTATAGTGATGATTTTCAATAATCATTATAAGTAAAAAAAAATTATTTTTTTACTATCGCTTACTATTTTTATTTTTATAGTGATTATCAAAGATAATTGCTAAAAATAAAATTAAATAAATATTGCGATTTTTTATTAAAAAAAAATTTAATTTTTAATTCCAATCTTATTCATGTGGTGGATACTCAAAAAAAATAAATGGCTAGTTATTTAACTAAATTATAATGTATCAATATTAATATTAAAAAAAATAAATCATTTAATTTATTTATTGAAAAAAAAATATTGTTTATTGTTTATATTTTTGGAATGCGCGTAGCAACATTCCACTCTTCCTATCAATTCATCTACAAAATTACTTCCTATTTAATAAATAAATATAGTTAAAAATCAATGACCCTTTCCTATATTATTATTTGCCCAATTTTTACATTGGATCACGAGATGGAAATTAAATAAGATTCACATCTGATATCGACACCTCTATCACTTGGTCTACTAAAATAATTTAATTATTTGTGAATATTCTTATTATCGTATACACGCCAGAATATTCGACGGTAATAAAACATAAGATTTCGATATATAATTACGCGTCGCGTAAACCATTTTTAAACAGATAGCATGAATAAACCAATCATTTATGTTGGTAGTTTTGGTTATAAAAACTAGTACCAAATATAATTAGAAATATTTTTCAGTTTATTGTTAATTTTTACATTTTAGATATTTTAATAAAAAAATATTATCGAGAAAGGTTAATATTTTCAATTAATTTTTTCTTAAAAAAAAATAAAATTAAAAAAAGTATTTATTTAATTTATAGATTTGTTGGAGTTATTTCATTAAAAAAAGATCCTATTGAAGGTCGTCGTGTTTTTAAAAATAAGATGGGTGGAATTTTACTTGTTTTGGAAAAAAGTTAGAGCCAGCAATCTTCGCATGATTTTTATTAAAGACGGAGAAGTTATTAAATCACCTTCAGAATATAGTTATAAGTATAATTCAGGAAATAAAACTGAAAATATACAAAATCCGATGTATACAATGATGTCCCTTGTCGCCCTTGTTGGGATCGATCCTTTTAGATATACTTTTTTATCAAGAAATGAAAATACTTCAATTTCATGATATGATGCAGTTTTCAATTTCTAAACCCAAATGTATTTTTGGATACAATCGTAAAAACAAAGATATTTTTTCTAAAATTGATAATATATTAGGAGTTGGTGATTATGCAGACAATGAACAAGAAAATGATAACAATAACGATATTAAAGAAGAGAGTAATTAGAAAATTCTAAATACGTATCTTATTTTTTAATTTAAAAAATGTAATTATATTATTGTATTACTCTTTGAAGCTAATTCAGTAAAATAAATAATAATACATTTAAATTTGTGTTATTACTTATTTTTTAATACTATTATTTATTTGATTTTCAAATACAAATAAACAATTTAAAATTTTATTTTTAATTATTCGAAAGAATTGATTAGTAAATGCGTAAACGAAGATTCGATAAATTGT
The DNA here is from genome assembly GCA_003547095.1 of Diversispora epigaea. Lineage (NCBI taxonomy): Eukaryota > Fungi > Glomeromycota > Glomeromycetes > Diversisporales > Diversisporaceae > Diversispora > Diversispora epigaea. The sequence continues at coordinate 245,928 of PQFF01000284.1, read as the reverse complement.
TTTAATTAATTTAAATTTATTTAACGGTTGTCATAAATATATTATTTATAATATAGTTTTTTGAATACATTGATATGGTATTTTTTATTAAAAAAAAATATAAATCCTAATGAGTGATACGAACCACCCATACATTTTGAAAGTTTTACTTCCATCCACAACAAAATTTACCATTGTACCCTAAAACGTATACACATATTTCATTCGATTCGCAACCAGTAATTTCGCCGATGGTACAGGATTCGACAACACGACACGCTGCGAAAGTTATAAATTTAATAAATTATAAAATGTGAATTAGGTATTATTTTGTTTTTTTTAATACGCACTTAACTCGATATCTCTTTTATAAACCTGGGCATTTCTTTCATAAAACTGAGCATCTCTTTTCGCAGGTCCGCTTGTCCCTAATAATTTAATAGAATAAGTTATTTTGCAGATACAATTTTAAGGATTAATTTATCAAATTCAAAAATTACTTTTATCGATGGTAGAAACCCAAGGGCTTGCAATTGCCGTGGAAAAATCATCAAGAGAGCTAACAACAAGACTGGCAAAAGTTTGGAATTCATTTTGATAATTATTTTTTTTGATTCAAAACAAAAAAAAAAAGACTTATATATAAAATAACCGATAAGTAGGCTTACTACATCCTTTGGTTATTATAAACAAAAAGTTTGAATATATTACGAATTTAATGGAGAAAATTTATATGAATTATCTTACAATCTACGTACAAATAATATGCCACTTACTAAATATTAAGCAATGCTTAGTATTGCTAACAAAAAAACAAACCGTAAATAAAAAGCCAATGAACATAAACACAAAAGCCTAATATACAAAAGAATACGTAAAAGCCTTTTAAAATATTTCTGAACATTTAATATTATTATTATTTACATAGGTGTAACTTTTCAAAAATTCGCATTGCTTTGTGGCTAATTTAAATTTTAATAAAAAATACAATTTATAAAAATATTCCAAAATATTCAAATATTTTGAGACAGCACAATCATAAATTACTTTATAAAAAAATAATTCTAATTATTTTATTAATTTATTTATCTTTTCGTAAATTGATTTTTATAATCGATGATTATTATTCCTAATACTAAAGTTACAGAAATCAACGATAATCAAGAACTCAAATAATAGTAATAGAGACAAATTACCAAATAATTTTGTATTGTCGAGTAAGGAAATGAAAAAAAAAAAATACCCAGCTTTATGAAATTATATTAATTTGTTTGTATTTTTTTATTTACGTACGTGTATTTATTATGCATACCAATGGAGAAAAAGGAATAATTTGATACATGTCGTAAATAGAGAAATGGTTAATCGATAATTAATTAGATAAATGTAAAAGGCGCCTTTTGGTTTATTAAGTGTTATTACCTTCCATTCGAGCTTTCATATTAACATCTGATAATTTTTATAATAAACTAGATGATTTGGATATGGTGACTCCGTCGCCGCCGCGTAATTAAAATTTATACATATGATTGATTATGTAATTTATTAATGTTCAAATACAATTAAATTAAAATAAAAGGTTTTAAATAAACTTTGATGTAATGTTTAAATATATTGATTATGAGATTAAGATTTATACAAATGATTGGTTGTATTATTTATTAATATGAATAAATAATAAATATTTGAACCAAGGATTTTATTTAATTCATATGACTTTATATTTAATAATTCAAAGAAAAATGAAAAAAAGGAAATAATATTTATCAAATTAATCAAAAAAAAAATTTTGAATCTCGTTTATATTTTATTTCTCCGGGATAACTGATAAAAATTGTTACGATAATGATATAACAATATTATTTATATTATTTATATTATTTATATATTTAAATTAAATATATACATATATGTATATTTTGCGAAGGTGAATAATAAATAAATAAAAATAATTGGCTTATATTATTTCCTTTTTAAAAAAAATTTTAAAAAATAAATATATATATCTCGCAAAAGTAATAAGTAAAAATAATTGGCTTATATTATGATAATAAATAAATAAAAATAATTGGCTTATATTATTTTCTTTTCTCTTTTCCGTGAGGGATGTTATAATATTTTGTTTATTAAAAAAAATTTTAAAAAAATAAATATATGTATATTTTGCGAAGGTAGATAATAAATAAATAAAAATAAACAATAAATAATAAATATTTAAACTGAGGATTTTATTTAATTCATATGACTTTTTATTCTTTTTTTTCATTTTCTTCTTTGAATTATCAAAATGGAAAATGAATCAAAAAAAGATTCAAGTTTCGTTTATATTTTTTTTTCTCTGGAAAAATTGTTAGGATATAACAATATAACAAATGGACAATTATTATTATTTATATTACTCATATATTTATTTTATTTATTTATTTATTTCTATGCATTTTACAAAGGTCGATAATAATAATAAAAATAATTTATATTATTTCCTTTTTTTTCATATTATTAAAAAAATTTTAAAAATAAATAAATAAATAGTAATAAATGACAAATAAAAAACATTTAAACCATAGAATTTTACTTCTTTTTTCATTATTATTAAATAAAAATGATATTTATCAAAATTAAAAAAAAAAATTTAAGTTTCATTTTAACAACTTTTGTTAGTACATTTTTATATTATTGTTTTTTTTTCTAGTTGAAATAAAAGTTTTTTTTATTATCGCAAATCTTATCTTATTGAGCAACTAAGTTTAAAAGGTAATTTCTTGAACTTTAGTGTATATAATTAGTCACGAAATTTAAGAAATTGTGAAATAACAATATCGCTACTACAATTATTTTTTTCCAAACATGAATCTGTGAAATAATGCATATTATAATAGATATAAAATTATCTGAAAATTTTCTTACCCTTTTCGGGAAAAAAGAAAAGATTTTCGTCCATCCAAAAAAGTGAAAGATTATCTGTACTAGACCATAAATAATAGGCGCTAAACCACATGTATAGAAAAAATTCCATATAGATATGAAGAAAAAGATTTAAAAAAATATGTAAAAATGATAAAAAAAATGATAAAAGTGATAAAAATGATAAAAAATAAAAATTGACTGTCTGTTTAAAGAATTTATTAAATAAAGGATAAAGACATGATTGAGTGTAAATAAGGTAGATGCATTATTGGAATAGTAATTTCCAGAAACAATTGAAACCATTTTTCTTATTCTTTAATTAGATTTAATAAAATGTTTAACTTTTCAAAAAAAAGACGACTGATCATTTAAATAATTCGAAATAATACATTTTTTATATAACGAAAGTGTTCGTGTTTTCGAAAAATGAGCATATGATTAATAAAATAATATATTTATCATAGCCATATTTTAAATTTCTGAATAATTAAGAACAAAACCATTAAGTAGTTTCGAGATTGGATTAAATGTGTTCTTTCTATAAGAATCATTCACGAAATTTAGAATGTCTTTAATAACTTTATATTTACTATAGACTCTGTTAATTGTTAAAAAAAATTCAAATAAAATATATATATGTAAATTTACCGCACCACGTACTTTCATATTGTATATTTAGATAATAAGTTTGAGTAATAAAATATTCCATTAATGTGCTAGATTAAAGTATTCTGACTTTTCTTGTGTTGCGGAATTTTTCCATAAGTGATTCGTGGCTCGGCCTATAAGAATAAAATTAAATTCTCTTATTTACTTGCATTCCTTTGCAACCGAATATCTAAATATCTTATAGGCATGGCATCTGTTACGGTCGTGCATAGGCTTCTTAGAATTAAAAAAGTTTAATACTTCATCAATTTCGGGAGGTAGATGTATATTATTTCTGTTTATGTTTGTAAGTAACGTGTCAAAGTTTTCAATTTATATAAAAGTTATAATGATTAGATGTAATTTTAGAGTAATTTGACCAGTATTTACATTTTTAAAAAATTGTAACTTAGCTGAGTCCTTTCAGATTGTCGTGAAAATCTGTAACAGAAAATATTCATTCTTTATATTTTTTTATGTAGAGAGATAACGGAGAAAAGTTACACAATTTTCATCTTATGCAAATAATTATTTTGCAGCACATTTGATGAAAAAATAATCTGTAATAATCTCACGATACTAGGAAAAATAATAATAATAATAAAAATTAAGAAAAGTAAATTAATAAAATAAGATAAAATAAATACGTTGGAAAAAAAGTTTTGTAACACTGTTTTTATAATTTTACCTACTGTAATGATTAGGTGAGGAACAAAATAAAATTTATATTTTTAAAATCATATCGAATTGAATTTTGTTTATAGATTTTTCGTTTGTAAAGTGCATCTTATAACTTTTAAACTTAATACGATTTTTAATTCTTTCTGCATAAGTGCATATCTACCTGAAATGTTTTAAATTAGAATACTTTTAACCCAAATATTTTATTTTAATTATTCATTAAAATTTTATAATAGAAACAGGTTATATAGTTGTTCATTTTAGTCTTATAATTTTATTATAAGAGATGAATTATGTGTTAAAAGAATGAACTCAAATGAGCGATGATAATATTTAACTTTAAGTGTATAAGTCATCTGACCATTCTAAAAATCTCCGAATGTAGAAAACCATCTATTATACATCCTTTAGAAACAAAAATCTTTACATTTCCAAATAGTGCATTAAAAATAACTTTGGTGAGTATGATTTTTTTTGAGACCTCTTTTTATATTTTTTATAATTTTTCTAAAAAGTATTTTCCAGAAATTTTGTTTCCCAATTTAACTTCCGTTTTAAGATACTTTCGAAAATAGCTTGAACCTTGCAAAATATTTATTAACGATTTTATATTTATAGGAAAATTTTGTATATTCTTTAAGTGATTTCACTATTTATAAAATATTATATACCCCAAAGAATATTTGTGTTTTCATTAGAAATTCTTTTGTTAATAAATTTAATCGACAGTATCGTGATTATTCACGATCAATGAATTTGATTTTGATAATTGGGGCGAACAACAAGTAATAATCCATAATAACACTAAATGAACAATAACATTTTGTTTTTCTTTTCTTTTTAATTAGCCACTGAAAATCTATCATAACGAGAAATTTCATTTTATAAAAGTTTGTTTTTCCGAGAATTTCTAATTCATTAAAAAAAAATTAACTTCATAAACCTGCTTATTTTTTTTTGTTTAGACTATTACCGATGTTAATTAATTTGAATGAAGAAAATCCTCCTGTACAGAATATACTCAAAATCTTTCGATGAATTAAAGGATATTGATTGGCGAGCATATTCAGAATCAATTTAAGGTATTTATGATAATGTTTTTGGTATAAAAATTTTTTTTTCATCTTTAGAATCATTTTTATCAGAGTTTGATTATATATAAATAATTAGCTAAAGCTTTTTTCATATTTTCAAAATAAAATTTGCATCCAATATCTGTTTGCAATATATCATGTGATGATGCGGTTATTAATCTTATTCTAATATCCATAATTTATGCCATTTTGGTAATAAAATTCAGCAACAAACTGTTTCACCTCTTTCTATCATTTAATTTAAGAATATATACAGGATCGAATATTTGATAATACCTTCTGATTACTTGTTCAATGTTCAAAGATCCATTCATAAGAAAAATAAAATATTGTATNAAAATTAACTTCATAAACCTGCTTATTTTTTTTTGTTTAGACTATTACCGATGTTAATTAATTTGAATGAAGAAAATCCTCCTGTACAGAATATACTCAAAATCTTTCGATGAATTAAAGGATATTGATTGGCGAGCATATTCAGAATCAATTTAAGGTATTTATGATAATGTTTTTGGTATAAAAATTTTTTTTTCATCTTTAGAATCATTTTTATCAGAGTTTGATTATATATAAATAATTAGCTAAAGCTTTTTTCATATTTTCAAAATAAAATTTGCATCCAATATCTGTTTGCAATATATCATGTGATGATGCGGTTATTAATCTTATTCTAATATCCATAATTTATGCCATTTTGGTAATAAAATTCAGCAACAAACTGTTTCACCTCTTTCTATCATTTAATTTAAGAATATATACAGGATCGAATATTTGATAATACCTTCTGATTACTTGTTCAATGTTCAAAGATCCATTCATAAGAAAAATAAAATATTGTATATAAAGATTTTCACTCAATGATTTCATCGATGAAAAACCATAAACATTTATGGGAATCTCTAACCTGTAATTCTTTGTACAATAAATTCAGTTATTTAGTCTAGATATTCTAATATGAGAAGTAAAAACTATAGTTACCAAAGATTTATGAAGATATTTAGCATGACGTGAATATGTAAAAAAAAAATGTATCATTATCCAATAAATTAAATCTAAAATTAAATCAACAAAAATTAAAAATATTCAAATGTTGAAATTAAAAACTGTAAAGTATGTACAATACATTCAGCTTTTAAACTCAACCTAGGAATGCCAATATATTTTACTAATTATACATCATTTTTCGAAATTAATATTATAACATAATAATGAAAGATATAGGCATATGTACGCTTTGCCTTCGGTAGATATGTTAATTACCACTTGGCACATGTGTACAATGATTAATTATTTTATTGGAACCATAAACCGCATGTTTTTATTTTCAGTCTCCACATTATATTATTCAGAAAAAAAAAAACCTAGTTGATTCGTTGTTGCCGTAAATGTTAAATACCAAAAAAAAGTCTGCTTTCAGAAAGGTGAGAGTTATGCATATATACAAAAATAAATACAGAAATAGTGGTATTCCTATTTTCGAAATTTATATTAAAATAAGAGTGCACATGAGCAAATATAACAAAAATGCCATTGAAAATTTTTAATTTTTTTTTTTTTGAGTTTTTCGTAAATTTATGCAAATCGCCAAAATGCATCTTGGATATGGTGTCATATATTAATATTTAAATCATACAATTAAGTTTTGCACCAAAGAAATAATCATATAAATTTATTCAAATTAACTTTGTCACAAACAACAAATATAATTATTATTTATTTATTTAAACTCGCTGCATCGATTTCTTTAAAATAAAAAATTATATTATTGTTATTATTGTTATTTTAGCGAATTTGCGGAATTATTCAAAAAATTTTTCTTTAAATAAGGTAAACAATTGTTTTATGTACATAATTTGTTCTTCGTTTTCTTTTCTAACAAATCAACGATAAAATGTGTTCTTGCAAAAATTAATTTTTCTAACTTATATATACTAAATCTGGTTTTCAATACTCTTCAAGAAAAATTATAAGCCAACTGACAATTTAGAGATTATTTCTGCTGACCAGTTTTTTATAATTATATTAGTTTATAAATTTTGGTTGGCAATAACTCTATTAACAAAGCAAAGATTGGTCAAATCAAAAAGGAATTTTGTAATGCATTGAGTATCAATTATAATATACATATCTCGGAACTGAGTACCAATCTAAATAATAAAGTTTTATAGTGATACTGTACTGCGGAAATTATACATTAGTGTATTTATACTTCTTTTTTTAAGATCTTAATAAAAGTATTATATTTATATTTTTTCGAAATATTATCTAATAAATCATAATATAATCGATTATACAATCAATTATATAATCAATTAATCCATTATATTATTAAATAATGTAAAATTATAATACAACATCCGAGATCAGATAGATATAAAAATTGACGACGAGAGTTTCTTTCCAATAGTGTAAAAATAAAAATAAAAATCGTTCACGAAATTTAGAATTTAAAATTACCATTACTTACTTTCATATAGATATTTAGATAATAAGTTTTGAGTTTTGAAGTCAAATATCATATAGGCATGGAGCTGTTATGGTCGCTTCTTAGAATTAAAGTTTGATACTTCATCAATTTCGGGAGTTGGTGTATATAATTTCTGTTTATGTTTGCAAGTAGCGTGTTGAAATTATTCATTTAGATATTTTATACAAAATTTTGTTATATTTTTATAATTTTATAATTTTATTAGAATAGAGGAATTGGACAAATTGATTACTAACTTTTTTTAATTTATATAAATAAATATTAACAAATATCAAGGTAATGAAATTAATTTTAATAATTAACAAAATTAACTAATTTATTAATTAAATTAAATTAATTTACGACTATGATAGAGAGTTTGAGTAACTTATATATTTCTTTATTATAGAGTATGTTCAATGAACAAGGAAAAGAAGAGCCATTTAAGAATTCCAATTTTTCTAATCTTATAAATTACCAACAACGCATACCAGGAACGGAGTGATGAAATCACGAAGTGTATGGACTATAGAAGGGAGAAATGTTGTTTGTCCGCAAAATCTTGAACATGATTGGTCGGCATGATCGTATTTGTCATGTCCTGCATATTTTTCACACATGCGTTTCTCCACGTATAAACGTCATGTATGTGAAAAACAGAATTTGGCGTAACGTAACGAAACGGCTCTTTAACGTTAGATTAACATCTTGACGAAACTTTTATGCCAACTTCTTGATGAAGTAACCTAAAATAACTTTGGCAAGTGGAAAGTAGTCCTTGGCATAATGAAATTTTCCTAGATCAAGGGATTTACGAAAGACAGAAATTGGTGTAACGTAACGAAATGTGCAGTTCGTTCGCGGTGTAATATTTACAAGAACCAACTTTCAAATTGCACTAACTTCTTTGGAATGAACGAATTTAGCCCTACTAACGTTCGTATTGTAAAAAATTCCCACTGACGGTTCTTAATTTCCGTAATTTTCTTTACTAAATTGAGAAAGGATTCCTTCGATCTAGAAGAATTCAACCCTACTAACATTCGTATTGTAAAAAATTCCCACTGACAGATCCTTCGAGTATATTTTCCCTTCTTACTGAACCGAGAAAGAAATCAAATTTTTATATTGTACTAATTTCTGTTTCTTGCAAATCCTTCAATCCATTATGCCGTCGCTTGCTAAAGTAACTTTCAAGTTATTTCGTCAAGCGCAAGAACTTGCCTGGATCTTCTAGATCGAAGGAAATTCTTTCTCAACTTAGTAAAAATTCTCAGAGAATTAATTGCATCAACCAACCAAAGCACTCCGTTCCTGGTTTTGCGCGACCACAGGTCGCGCCGCTATCTAATTAATAATTTATTAATAATAAGCATAACGTGTAATGTATTAATATATGTTAGCCTAGCATTGCTAGGCTTTTTGTTTTGAAAATTACGACATACAATATATATTTACACATATGTATATAAATACGTATACAGTCAGACCTATGTATAATCACCTTATATATAATCACCTTTTGCTATAATCACCGTTTTTTTTCGGTCCCGAATTTTTTATATTAATTTTCCCTATATATAATCACCACATATAATGATTTTATGTATAATCACTATCACCACCAACTATAAGTCCCATTATAAGAAATTTCCCTATGTATAATCACATATTCATGTGATCTATTGATAAAATTAATTCGATCGTTACACTTGCACAGCAGAAATTATTGATCTATCATTGAGATAATCATCTAGATGATAGATTATTATCTATTAACCGAATTTTTTATTATTTTTTTTAAATAAATTAAATAAATTAAATAAATCGTGAATATAATTTGTCACATCTTCTGATTTCGGCTGTTTTTCCGTTATTTAGAGGAAGTTATTATTCGTTATATTAAATACCTTTATTCCACTATGTTTACATCACCTTTCAATCTATTTAAATAATTATTTTTATTATCCATTATTCGAATTTATTATATTTTTAATTTTTTTTAAAAAAAATCACAAGCATATTTCGTCGCGTCTTCTAATTTCGGCTATTTTTCCGTTATCTACCTTTATTCTTTTTTTTTATTTGTACACCTTCCGATCTATCTATTTTTCATATCCTACTGGCCAATAGCCTATCCCAACAGTATTTTTCTGATTTGGATTAATTTATTTAAAAGGTATGACAGTATAAGTAAATTATATTTTACTCTTTAACAAATATGCCATTACAAAAGAAAAAACAGAGACGCTCAGCTATTAGTCAACAAATAAAGAAAGAAATTTGTCTTTATTCTAAACAAAATCCAGATAAATCTCATACTGAAATTGCAAACCAATTTAATATTGATTATTCTAACTTGTCTTTAAAACGCTCTACTATTTCAAAAATACTCAAGGATAAAGAAAAATGGGAGAACTTTGTATCAACTGAAAATTCTGCAAAAGTTTTTAGAGAACGTTCAGTAAAATTTCCTCATTTAGAAAAGGCTATTAGTCTTTGGATAAGTCAAGTATCAGCTAGTGGTCTTACTATTAGTGATAATATTTTATGTGAAAAGGCTGGGGAATTTGCACAGGCATTAAATATTTCAAAAAAATCATTATCATTATCTCATGGTTGGTTAATGGGATTTAAACAAAGAAATTATTTACGTTCTTTTATTTTGCACGGTGAAGCTAATAGTGCACCATTAGAAATGTTACCTCAACAAAGAAAATTTTTTCAAGAATTGTTATCTAACTATGAACTTGAAAATATTTATAATGCTGATGAAACTGGATTGTTTTACAGAATGACAAACAATCAAACATTAGCAACTGGTCCTGTTAAGGGTAGAAAAAAGGTAAAAGCATATTTTTTATTTAAATAATATTATATTATTTTTTTAAATAATTTATTAAAAATTTTATCTTTAGGATAAATCACGATTAACTGTATTGTTAGCAACTAATGCTATTGGTACTTCAAAATTGAAACCTTTAGTAATTGGAAAATATGAACGTCCAAGATGTTTTAAAAATATTAATATGTCAATGCTTCCAGTAACATACAAAGCAAATTCAAAAGCTTGGATGCGTCATGATATTTTTGAAAATTGGTTAAAGGATTTGGATTACAAATTTCGTTTAGAACAAAGAAAAATAATATTACTAATTGATAATGCAGCATCACACACAAATCCTGGTCATATTGATGATGAAAATGATGACAATGATGATCAAGATCTAATTCAAACTCAAGGAATTCGTCTCACAAATATTAAATTACAATATTTACCTCCAAATACAACAGCACATTTACAACCATGTGATGCTGGAATTATAAATAACTTCAAGGTATGTTACAAATAATTTTATTTAAAATTAAATATGCTAAAAATTTAATTAATATATAAAATATTATTTTATTATAGTTAAAATATAAACAATTATATTGTCGTGACCTTATTCAAAGATTTGAAAGAAACGAAAATATAGATAAATTGTAATTTATTTATTTAACAAATATAAGAATAATAATAATTTTTTATTTTTAATTGTTTTTAATTGTTTTTAATTGTTTTTTTAATTATTTTTTAGCAAATTAAATGTCAAAGAAGCAATTGATTTTATTGGAGAAGCTTGGGAAAAAGTAACACAATCAACAATTACAAATTGTTGGATAAAAACAGGCATTTTACCAGATACAAATGAAGAAGAAATTAATAATGCTGAAAATAATATGCAAGATGAATATTTACAAAATCAAAATGAAATTAACAATCTTTTATTAGATATAAATATTCCACTAGAATTTGATGACAATGATATAGCTACTGAAGAACCATTAACAGATGATCAAATAATTGAAATGGTATTAGAAGAAAATAATTTTGCATCACAAAATATTAACGATGAATCTGACAATGAAGAAACACCTACTGTTAGTATGAAAGAAGGTCTTGTACCTTTAAAAAAATGGATAAGTTTTTTTGAACAACAAAATTCAGATGATTTTTGTTTTGAAGATTTAATCAAGTTTAAAAAATATGTACGAATTATTGAAAAAATGGAATTTGCAAGCAAAAAACAAACAAAATTAGATAGTGTTTTTTCTACAGATATGAGTTTTGAAACAACTGAAGTAGATATTTTAAATTCTAATTATGAAATGAATGAAAATTTTGAAATAACTGAAGTAGATACTTTAAATTCTAATGAAAATTTTGAATTGGAAGATTATATGTAATATAAAAATTTAATAAAAGTTATATATAAAAATTTATAATCACCGGTGATATATTTTTTATATGATGTGATTATATATAGGTTTTTTATGTAATATCACATTTGCTTATAATCACCACCAAAATTTGGTCCCGAGGTGGTGATTATACATAGGTCTGACTGTATATATATTATATTAAATATTTTTTTATTAAATTTATCGGAAAATTAAGAGTATAAAAAAACAACAGCAACAACTAAATTACAAGTATCAATGAAAAGAATTACAAGGTTACGAATACAAAAAATCAAGATACAAAATAACAAAGTGTAGACAACAAAGATACAAAAATTACATTCCCAAGGAAATATATTAGAAATTTTATCTTAGCCGAAAAATCAAAATATAAAAAACCATTAAATATTATGAATTCGTCTAACATTATCCGTTGTGGTGATGGTGATGGTGATGCGATGAAGGGATAAAATCTATATATATAAACACAGCTTTGTTCGTAATTCATTCATATTCATACCTTTTGCCAAATTGGGCAAGTGGCAAAGATGAAATTGATAAGATTATTCAAATGACTCAATCAGATATATTGAATTTAAGGATATAAAATTTTTAGCTAAAGGAGGGTTCGTCAGTATTTGGAAGCAGAATGAATTGATATGCCTGAGAGCTATTTGAATTTTATTATGAAAAAAATGTTTTTTGTTATCTTTAGTTGCAGAATTTGAATTAGGGCCGTTTAAAAAAAATGTTATCATTAAAGTTATTATTAGTATTATTGTTATTAAAAATAAATAATCATCAAATGTTATTTGTCAATAATAATAATTGTTATTATTTTTCTTGCTTTTAGTTGCGTTGTTCTTTTTGAAAATCGTGAAAAGATCTGCCAGATTGGTGATTGGTCAAAAAATCAAGATAAATATATAAACTTCTTTACCAATAAATCATAATATAGTTCCGCGCAGTGTTTAAAATTCAATGTGTAGAGTGTGCGCTGGCACAAAATTTAAAAAATGCACACGAAAAAAAGCTTCTGCGCATAATTTAAAATTTGAATTCCAAACACTGGTTCTGCATAATAGCCAAATACCACAAGGCAATAGCTACAGTTCCAATTTTTTTTTTTGAACTCTAAAGTAATAGTTGCGACTCTTGCCTTAGTACAAGAATCTTTAATCCGAAGTAAAGATAACTGTTGCAGTTTTTGATTCTTTCAATTCTTTCAATTCTTTCAAGAATTTAAATTATCTTTATATTATTATATTTTATTATTCATATCATTCAACATTTATTTAAAATGCAATAATAATAACTCTTTTCAAAATAAAATATATATAATTAATGAGAAACCATTTGACAGATGTAACTCAGTAATGTTATGATATGTATATTATAAAACATCTAGTTTATTTTTCGCTTATAATATTATACACATATGTGATTAGTGTCGTCGCGTTTTCTATTTTTTATTTCTCAGTTGCCAAAATTGCTGGTCACTTGAATTTAACTTGTAGCACTTTAAAAATGAACTCGTCTCTTATTTATGGTTCCTTTCATTTGTTGATAATTTACTTCTTGTAAAATTAATTTTATTTGAGTCAGCTTCATCAATCAAACGTAAGATAAAATTACCATAAAAGAATATAATGTTTTGAACAATTCCGAATTTTAATATTTGGGAATATAAACATTACATGGAAACACAAACAGTTAGACGTGCTTTCTGTATTGAGAGTATAATTATTGATATAGAAACATACCTCATCTCTTCTTCTTCATAGATCCCCAGCAAGTCGAAATGCACTCACTGTTTACAAAGTTTAGGGCTTAACTTTACCTTCATAAACTTATATTCACAGATGTTTGAAAAGAAAAGGAAAAGAAAAAGAATGCATTTGCTGATAAAAGACCATGAGAGATAGAAACGCATCTGGACCACTTCCTATTTCTAGACACCTAATAAAAACTAAATTTCTTAATCACTAATATTTAATCTATTTAAACATTACATTAATAAATTATACAACCAATCATGAACAATTATCTTAATCACATGGAGGCGCATCTAAAAAACATTTAGTTCTAATAACATAAACATTAATAATACAAATTTGTAACATTCTATGAGGAACATAAATTCTTAAAGAATATTCTAGGAAGAAATATGTATGTACCATCATGTACATCGTTATACATGGAGAAAATCTTAAAGAACATTCTAATGCGAACAAATTTTAGAATTGATTGTCATTCGTACAAATTCTAGAATGCAAATTGGAAAAAAATTTTAATATTTACCAATCTATAAAATGACAAGCATTCAAAATTAAACTCATTTAAAAACAGAAGTATTATTTATAATAATATAATGCACCTAAAGTGAATTCCTTCTTATAACCTTTTTATATAATTAATTCATCACGTTTAAAATTTTATTCTATCTCAAATTTTTTTAATAAAAAGAATAGAACTTTGAAATTCAATAAATTTTATTAAATTTTTCGACAAAAAAATCTTCAAATAAATGGAAACTATATATTACAATGAAATTAAAACAGCCGAAAGTAAAAAAAAATTTGGGGGGTACTTGAAATTAGCTGAAGAAGGAAATCATATAGGACAGAATAATCTTGGAGATTGCTATTACTTTGGAACTGGAACCACAAAAGATGAAGAGAAGGCATTTCAATGGTATTTGAAATCAGCTGAAGGGGGATATAATGTTGGGCAATGTAATCTTGGATATTGTTATCAAAATGGGATTGGAACCATAAAAGATGAAGAGAAAGCACTTCAGTGGTACTTGAAATCAGCTGAAGGGGGAAATCTTTTGGGACAGAATAATCTTGGATATTGTTATCACCATGGGATTGGAACCACAAAAGATGAAGAGAAAGCATTTCAATGGTTCCTAAAATCAGCTGAGGGAGGAGATCATGATGGGCAATATAATCTTGGATATTGTTATCGCGATGGAATTGGAACCACAAAAGATGAAGAGAAAGCATTTCAGTGGTACTTGAAATCAGCTGAAGGGGGAAATCGTAAAGGACAGAATGGTCTTGGAGAGTGCTATTACTATGGAACTGGAGTCAGAAAAGATGAAGAGAAAGCATTTCAGTGGTACTTGAAATCAGCTGAAGGGGGAAATCTTTTGGGACAGAATAATCTTGGATATTGTTATGATAACGGAATTGGAACCACAAAAGATGAAGAGAAAGCATTTCAGTGGTACTTGAAATCAGCTGAAGGGGGAAATCTTTTGGGACAGAATAGTCTTGGAGAGTGCTATTACTATGGAACCGGAGTCAGAAAAGATGAAGAGAAAGCATTTCAGTGGTGCTTGAAATCAGCTGAAGGGGGAAATCTTTTGGGACAGAATAATCTTGGATATTGTTATGATAACGGAATTGGAACCACAAAAGATGAAGAGAAAGCATTTCAGTGGTACTTGAAATCAGCTGAAGGGGGAAATCTTTTGGGACAGAATAGTCTTGGAGAGTGCTATTACTATGGAACTGGAGTCAGAAAAGATGAAGAGAAAGCATTTCAGTGGTACCTAAAATCAGCTGAGGGAGGAGATCATGATGGGCAATGTAATCTTGGATATTGTTATCAAAATGGAATTGGAACCATAAAAGATGAAAAGAAAGCATTTCAATGGTACTTGAAATCAGCTGAGGGGGGAGATCATGATGGACAGAATAATCTTGGAATTTGTTATCTCAATGGGATTGGAACCACAAAAGATGAAGAGAAAGCATTTCAGTGGTGCTTGAAATCAGCTGAAGGGGGAAATCTTTTGGGACAGAATAATCTTGGATATTGTTATGATAACGGAATTGGAACCACAAAAGATGAAGAGAAAGCATTTCAGTGGTACTTGAAATCAGCTGAAGGGGGAAATCTTTTGGGACAGTATAATCTTGGAATTTGTTATCACAATGGGATTGGAACCACAAAAGATGAAGAGAAAGCATTTCAGTGGTGCTTGAAATCAGCTGAAGGGGGAAATCATGAAGGACAATGTGATCTTGGATATTGTTATCGCCATGGGATTGGAACCACAAAAGATGATGAGAAAGCATTTCAGTGGTACTTGAAATCAGCTGAAGGGGGAAATCATAAAGGACAGAATAGTCTTGGAGAGTACTATTACTATGGAATTGGAGTCAGAAAAGATGAAGAGAAAGCATTTCAGTGGTACTTGAAATCAGCTGAGGGGGGAAATAATATGGGGCAGGTCAATCTTGGATATTGTTATCAAAATGGAATTGGAACCATAAAAGATGAAAAGAAAGCATTTCAATGGTACTTGAAATCAGCTGAGGGGGGAGATCATGTTGGACAGAATAATCTTGATTATTGCTATCGAAATGAAATAGGAATTCTAAAGATTAAAAAACATCAAAATAAATTAAAGAATAGATGCCATAATTGTGAAGAATTAAATTTGCAAAATAATACATGTTCGAATTGCGAACTTATAGAAATGCCAAAATGGACTAGTAGTAATGGTGAAATAGATAAGATTATTCAAATGACTCAATCTGATGATGATGCAAAAGAATGGGAAATTTGGAGATGGATAAATTATAGTAAATTTAAGGATATAGAATATTTAGCTGAAGGAGGATTTGGTAGTATTTGGAAAGCAGAATGGATAGATATGCCTGAAGAGTTATTTGAATTTTATAAATCAAATCAAGTTGCCTTGAAGAAGCTTAAGGATTCACAAGAAATTAACTCAGAATTTTTAAAAGAGGTAAATATAAAATATATCAATATATCAATAAATTTTTATTTAATATAAATATAATTTACATTTTCATAAATATAGTTAAAGGCAAATTTCCAATGTCGAGATAGATATGTTTTACCAATTTTAGGTATAACTCAAGATCCAATGACAAAAGAATATGTAATGGTTCTACGATATATGAAAAATGGAAATTTAAGAAATTTTCTTAAACAAAATAAATCATTACCTTGGATTGAACGATTATGGTTATTAAATACTTTTATCAGGGGATTAGAAGTCATTCATAGTAAAGGACTTATCCATCGTGATCTTCATCCTGGCAATCTTATGATAACTGAAGCATATAACAATTCAAAATACAAATTCGTAAGATTAGGAGATTTAGGATTATGCAGATTTACAAATGAAATTTCATCATCTGGAGCATATGGTATATTACCATATATTGCACCTGAAGTATTATATAAATATCAATATACACAAGCTTCAGATATTTATAGTGTTGGAATTATTATGTGGATAATTTCAACAGGAAAAATACCATTTGCTATTAGAGCATATGATTCAGAATTAGCAGTTGATATTTTCAATGGACTTCGACCAAAAATTAATAGTAACACACCTCAATGTTATATAGAATTAATGGAAGAATGTTGGCACGAAGATCCAACCAAGCGTCCAAATGCTAAAATGATTTTTGATAAATCAGAAAAATGGATTGAGGAATTGATGTATAATGATAAAACAGAACATTCACTTATGTTTTTAAAAGCAAATGAAAAAATGCAAGATGAGGATTTTGAATTATCATCTGCTGAAACTACTCATTCTGGAGCATACCTTATAAGCCATCCTTTACCTTCGCTATCACATATTCAACCTTCTTCTATTTTAAGATTTGATGTAAATAAAATGAATTTTAATTTTAATGATAATTAAGTTAAAATTGTTTACTTTATGCAATTGAAATTTTAAAAAAACTGAATTTTCTTAATTATAGTGTCTATAAATTACTTCACTTTGATCAGATATTATTTTTGAAAACTTTAGCTATTATTATTTCTAAAGAATTACCCAGGTTTACTGGGCAACGATGGGCCGTACCGTAAATTAATTCAATTTAGTTTTAGCAAACTCCTCTATGTATTTATTTGTTCTAAAAATGTATATATTTTTACCTCAATTAATAAACGCCTTGGAGTGAGGCTCCGTTGGTTTAAAAAAAAAAAATTACTTTACATGATATTTCAAAATCATTGAGGAATTTATGAATCTCTGTTACAATTTCATGTAATGCAAGACCGACCCTTTTCTCACTTTGACTTTTGAACAGCTAAGAACACAATTAGAATATGCTGTGCTAAATTCATCGTTAAGCATCGTATTAACGATATATTTAATATATCTTTGGATTCCGACATTTAATACCACTGTTTCATTAATGCAATATGCTGCATGACATGCCTGTAAAACATTTAAAGCTTTCCATAAGCAATCTTTTGTAAGGCAGAAATTCCATCTAATGATATATTTCTACTTGACAAAAAAAAATTCACCATAATTTAATTAAACCTTGAAAATACTGTAGTCACTGACAATAATATAATAAAAATCTTTAATTAAATATTTTCATATATTTTATGCGTGACCTTGCTTCCTTTTCTTTTATTGGTGAAAATCGAAATCTCGTCTTGTTTGGATCTTGGAAATATAATTACATATAATACAAAATCGAACATTCCTGGTATATTTTCAACAACTACAAAAGGAGAACACAAGAAGAGGAAGAAGAAGAAATCGTTAGCGAATTATTAATATAATTTATAAATCATTCAACATTAAGAACATTAAAGATTAATACTTCGTCTTAATGCGTTTTGTGCTGCTTCGTCATCGAATCAGCTTCATATAATAAGTTTGAATCCATTACCATTAAATATTATTATAAATTATCATCATCACCTTTAATTATTATTAAGATTAATAATGATTTAGTATATTATAAGTATTATAATATCTTAACTTTCTTTGCATGCTTGCATATGTTTTAATTTCTTCCCTTACAACATTGATACCTCGTCATCTGACGCGTTTAACTTTAATTCAAAATGAAGTTTCTTAAATTATATTAATTGAATCTCTATATATACTATATATCTTTCTCTCAATATATCGCACACACACACCCTATATATGATTATTACTTACTTCCAAACCATATTTTTCAAATTTGGTCCCACAACTTTCTCATAAAAGTTAATATTGCTATAGTTTTTCCTGTACCGGGAAGTCCATAACACAATATATAAATCTTTCAACTTATTGATATAACAAATAATAATAATAACTCATTTAGTGAATTATATAATAGAATTATAATGGGCTTAAAAAATATATAAATAAATAATGTATTTAAATATATATGTGCTTGTTAAAACCACATCCTCATGTGAAACAATTTCTTCAAGTGACAACATTTTCTACCCTGGTTTTATATACACCAACCTGCCAAAAGTATCCGGACAGTTGTTTTTTTTCAAATTTATTAATAAATTTCAAAGGCAAATTGTGGCACAAAGAATGATTTAAATTGCACAAACTTTTTTTTAAAAGAATCTCCTGATCAAGGGCTATTATATGATATCTTTTTTATTAAAGTTAAATGCTTGCTTGTCTGAAAATCGTGTCTTAAATAAAGTTAACCAGAAATGTCAAATCAAATTGTTAATCGTAATGTCTCTCGATTTCAATAACTATCTATCGGAAGTATAAACTATCTTATAAGAACTTGTAGCCCTGGAATAGAGCTATAATTTTTATTAGTACCATATTTGCTATTTTCTAGTGAAAATCGGAACTTTACTTAGACACGACTAAAAATCGGATGAAATTATTGTTGATCATTTATCATTTAAAGAAAATTATCAATTGTTATCGCATAGAAAACATTATTTTTTGCAAATGAAATCTTAGAAGTGACACTAAGTAAACTTGAAGATAATGTTATTGTGCATCTGTAGTGAATATTTCAGATCTTTACCATGGAAATAGAGTAAATAGTTATTGATTAAACTTTAGAAAATAATTGCTAANTCATATGGGATTACTAATCTAAAATAAATAATAATCCCTAGGAAATATATTACTAAATTTTATTATTAGAAATTTTGTTTTAACCGAAAAAAAATTAAATCCAAGACTTTAATACTACGAAAAAAAAATACAACAAATATTAAAAAAAAAAAAGTTATTATGTTCTAATGTAGTGTGATGCGATTATCACAAGGAAGGACAATATAAATGTACAAAAAAATTACACTATTATTATAAACAATGGACAAAATCTTTGTGAAACAAAATAATTCCCAATAAGCAAATGTCCCGAAAATATGAAATCATTTGATTTACAACTTTACTGAATGGGTCCTTATGATATTTAAAATAAAAAGTATAAATTGATTCCTACTACTAAATTTACCCATTGTTTAAATTATTTATTTTCGCCGATTTATTTATTTAATTTATTTTATTTATTTAATTTACTTAATTTATTTAATTTATTTAATTTACTTAATTTATTTATAACAGGATTTGAATTGTTGAATTTAAATGCCTAAATAAAACATAATTTCATCTTTTTTACAAAACCCTTCACAAGAAGGGCACTAGTATCATTTTATTTTATATGATTATTTTTTTTTTTAAATAAAATAAAAGTTTAAAATTTACGAATTCAAATAAATAAATAAAATAAAATAAAAATATGTATAAATAAAAAATATAAATAAAAATTTTGTGAGGAAATCTGTACACTTTTTAAAAAATGACTTTAATATTTATATATATTTGATTTACAAAATATTGCCAATCCCAAAAAAAATGTGACGCAAATTCTCAAAAAGCGCATGAATTCATAATACTGAAAGTACAAGTAACGAAAGAACATCTGAATTTTCAGATCATATCTACGTATAATAAAAAATTATTAATATTATTATTTCAATACAATATTAATAATAAAATAATAGAATATAATTCATACTTTTCCAATGAAGAAGTATTGATTCAACATTGTATGCCATCGAGTTCCTACCTATTTTTTAAAAAACCTCCTTTAATTCCAAATTCATCAGTATGATCTTTTAATGTTTATCCTAAAATTGAATGCAAAGTATTAATTAAACATAATATTACCTGCTCTTAAAATTGCATACTATGATATAATATTCGATTATCTTACAAATATCTTTTGATATTAAATTGATAGCATCACAATGTATTACATGCAAGAAGTATATTTGAAGCTGTCACTGACAATTGTAGAAAACTTTTTATATTCTACTTTTTTCAAAACATTTTCAAGTTCAGAAATTAAAAGTTTACCAGTATGATAAATTTTTTAAACTCTATAGATAATTATATCTCATATGACTTGCTAATTTAAGTGATATAAATGATAATTAATGAGTTCCTAATAATATAATGATTTCAAAAATTCAGAATATATTTCACTAAATAAAAAAAAAAAATCTGGAAGGGTATTGCTAAATATCACCGTATGTGATTGTCACCTCTAGGCAAAATTTCATAATTCCTTGATCAACCCTAACCTAAAGCTCCTGATATAACTGTTCGGTTCAGTTCTGATCTTGAACTGAAACCGTACCAAATTTAAGAGCTGGTTCGGTTTGGAACTGAAATTAAAAATATCAATCCGAAACCGAACCAAAACCAAACTGAACTGAACCGTCTGAACCAAGGTTTTTTTCGTCAGGATTTTTGTTTAATTATTATTAAAGCTCCTAACGGTTCGGTTTGACTGCGAACCAGAATTGAACCAAAATTTTAAATCCAAATGGTTCAGAACTGGATTAAAAAAATTTTGAATGGAACCGAACTAGAACTGAACCAAACTGAACCAGTTTGCACCAGTTTATACTAGTTCAAAAAAAAAAAAACTTAATTAAAAATTTTCAAAAACCTATAAAAATATGAACCAAATATAAACCGGTTTGGTTTCAGTTTTTCAGTTCAGTTCAGATACCTAATCCGAAACCGAACTGGAACTGAACTGAAATTAATGGTTCAGATTTTTTTGAACCAAACCGAACCGGAACCAGAACCAACCGTTCAAATCCGGTTCAATTTGAACCATTCGGAGCTTTATCCTTAACTGTAAGATCACTTTGTCGTTTATTATTAGCCATAGGATTATTATTATTTATTTTGTTGTCTTTTAGTTGCAGGATTTGAATTAGGACTATAAATGTTATAATTAAAGTTATTATTATAAAAGATAAAAAATTCACAATTATAAAAACATAAAAACCTGACCAAATTATTTATGTGCATAATAATAATTATTATTATTTTCTTTTGCTTTTCATTTTTTTTTTGAAAATCGCGAAAACAAGAAAATATTATTTCAAGAAAAAAAATTTTATCAGAATGTTGAGTGGTGGTATATATACAAATAAAGAAATGCTTACAATACAATAAATAAATATTTAGAACTGGCTTTTTTTTAAAAAAATATATATATATATACACCAACCTGCCAAAAGTATCTGGACAGTTGTTTTTTTTCAAATTTATTAATAAATTTCAAAGGCAAATTGTGGCACAAAGAATGATTTAAATTGCACAAACTTTTTTTTAAAAGAATCTCCTGATCAAGGGCTATTATATGATATCTTTTTTATTAAAGTTAAATGCTTGCTTGTCTGAAAATCGTGTCTTAAATAAAGTTAACCAGAAATGTCAAATCAAATTGTTAATCGTAATGTCTCTCGATTTCAATAACTATCTATCGGAAGTATAAACTATCTTATAAGAACTTGTAGCCCTGGAATAGAGCTATAATTTTTATTAGTACCATATTTGCTATTTTCTAGTGAAAATCGGAACTTTACTTAGACACGACTAAAAATCGGATGAAATTATTGTTGATCATTTATCATTTAAAGAAAATTATCAATTGTTATCGCATAGAAAACATTATTTTTTGCAAATGAAATTTTAGAAGTGACACTAAGTAAACTTGAAGATGATGTTATTGTGCATCTGTAGTGAATATTTCAGATCTTTACCATGGAAATAGAGTAAATAGTTATTGATTAAACTTTAGAAAATAATTGCTAATTTTTTCTTAAATTCTAAATATATAAGCTTGAAACTTTTATAGTAGATGCAAAGTAATATTTTCTTCAAGATTACTTAATATCGCTTTTAGGATTTCATTAGTATATAATAAAGTTTTCTATGTAAAAACGATTGGTAATTTTCTTTAAACAGTAAAATGATCGACAATAATTTGTTTCCAAAACCGTTGACAATCTTTTACTAAAATTCCATTTAATTTCAAATGCTAATTGTAGCACAATAAATAATCTAAATTACATAAACTTTTTTTTAAATGAATCCCATGATCAAGGGCTATTATGTGATACTTTGTTTGTTAAAATTAGGACACTTTTTTATACAGAAATTTTGTTTTAAATAAAATTAATCAAAAATGTTAAATCAAATTATTAATAGTAATGTCTCTCGATTTTGATAAATATTTATCATAGATACAAACTATCTTATACGAATTTGTAGCTAATAANATCGACAATAATTTGTTTCCAAAACCGTTGACAATCTTTTACTAAAATTCCATTTAATTTCAAATGCTAATTGTAGCACAATAAATAATCTAAATTACATAAACTTTTTTTTAAATGAATCCCATGATCAAGGGCTATTATACCAGGAACGGAGTGATGAAATCACGAAGTGTATGGACTATAGAAGGGAGAAATGTTGTTCGTCCGCAAAATCTTGAACGTGATTGGTCGGCATGATCGTATTTGTCATGTCCTGCATATTTTTCACACATGCATTTCTCCACGTATAAACGTCATGTATATGTGAAAAACAGAATTTGGCGTAACGTAACGAAACAGCTCTTTAACGTTAGATTAACATCTTGATGAAACTTTTATGCCAACTTCTTGACGAAGTAACCTAAAATAACTTTGGTAAGTGGAAAGTAGTCCTTGGCATAATGAAATTTTCCTAGATCAAGGGATTTACGAAATACAGAAATTGGTGTAATGTAACGAAATGTGCAGTTCGTTCGCGGTGTAATATTTACAAGAACCAACTTTCAAATTGCACTAACTTCTTTGGAATGAACGAATTCAGCCCTACTAACATTCGTATTGTAAAAAATTCCCGCTGACAGATCATAATCACCCCCTTCAATTATTTTTTCCTTTACTAAGTTGAGAAAGGATTCCTTCGATCTAGAAGAATTCAAACCTACTAACATTCGTATTGTAAAAAATTCCCACTGACAGATCCTTCGAGTATATTTTTCCTTCTTACTGAACCGAGAAAGAAATCAAATTTTTATGTTATACTAATTTCTGTTTCTTGCAAATCCTTCAATCCATTATGCCGTCACTTGCTAAAGTAACTTTTAAGTTATTTCATCAAGCGCAGAACTTGCCTGGATCTTCTAGATTGAAGGAAATTCTTTCTCAACTTAGTAAAAATTCTCAGAGAATTAATTGCATCAACTAACTAAATGAACCTCAAAGCGCTCCGTTCCTGGTTTTAGCGTGACCACAGGTCGCGCCGCTATCTAATGTGATACTTTGTTTGTTAAAATTAGGACACTTTTTTATACAGAAATTTTGTTTTAAATAAAATTAATCAAAAATGTCAAATCAAATTATTAATAGTAATGTCTCTCGATTTTGATAAATATTTATCATAGATACAAACTATCTTATACGAATTTGTAGCTAATAACAAGAGCTACATCTTTTATTATTACCACTTTAAACATTTTCTAATAACAATTAAATGTTTATTTAGTCACAAATAAAAATATTTATTTGTTTATAAAAAAAATAATTTAAATAACAAATATTTTGATAAAGTAATCTTTTTAAATAAAATTTATATAATATAAAAACAAAAAAAAACTTATAAGTGCATACAAATATTTTTAAAAAGAAAAGTAAATTAAAAAAAAAAATAAATTGTGTAAAAATAAAAAATTAAAATTTAGTTATAATTATAAATTTTAAATAAAAAATTTAATATTTGGTTGGATGACCCTTGTTTTTTATAGCATCAGCAACTCTATATCGCATACTTTTTATTAATTGAATAAGTCGACTTTCATCAATTTTATACCATTCTTCTTGTAATGCTGCAAAAAATTCATTTTTATTTTTTGGAATGGGTTTATGTCTTCTAATTCTTTTTTCAAGTTCATCCCATAAATTTTCAATTGGATTAAGATCAGGACTTTGAGCTGGCCAAGGAAGTCTTTCAATTGAATTATCTTCTTTCCATTTTTTAGTCCGAGCTGAAGCATGACAAGGTGCATTATCATCTTGAAAAATATGATTTTCTATACCTAAATTATTTAAAAATGGAATCAAATGTTCTTTAAGTAATTCTATATATTTATCAGAATTAAGTGTACCATCAACTAAAACTAATGGACCTAATTTATTATTACAAAAACATCCCCAAACCATAATTCCAATTGAATTTTTAACTGTAGGTTTCAAACATTCAATTTTATATCTTTCATCTTTTTTACGCCATACCCAATTTCTAGAATCATTATTAAATAATTCAAATCTTGATTCATCACTCCATATAATATTTTCCCATTCATGAATCCAATTTTTTCTCATATTACACCAACCAAATCGTTTTTTTCTATTTTGTTCAGAAATAAATGGTTTTTTCTTTGCAGCATGTCCACTATAACCTTCTTCATGCAAAACTCTTTGAACTGTTCTACTAGAAACTGAAAAACTCAATGATGTATTAAACTTTTCAGTAATTTCAACTAATGTTAAATTTCTATTGGCTTTAACATTTTTTACTAATTGCCTTTTGTCTCGATCAGTTAATATTTTTGGTCTACCTGATCGNTTTTTTTTTTTAATTTACTTTTCTTTTTAAAAATATTTGTATGCACTTATAAGTTTTTTTTTGTTTTTATATTATATAAATTTTATTTAAAAAGATTACTTTATCAAAATATTTGTTATTTAAATTATTTTTTTTATAAACAAATAAATATTTTTATTTGTGACTAAATAAACATTTAATTGTTATTAGAAAATGTTTAAAGTGGTAATAATAAAAGATGTAGCTCTTGTTATTAGCTACAAATTCGTATAAGATAGTTTGTATCTATGATAAATATTTATCAAAATCGAGAGACATTACTATTAATAATTTGATTTGACATTTTTGATTAATTTTATTTAAAACAAAATTTCTGTATAAAAAAGTGTCCTAATTTTAATAAACAAAGTATCACATAATAGCCCTTGATCATGGGATTCATTTAAAAAAAAGTTTATGTAATTTAGATTATTCATTGTGCTACAATTAGCATTTGAAATTAAATGGAATTTTAGTAAAAGATTGTCAACGGTTTTGGAAACAAATTATTGTCGATCATTTTACTGTTTAAAGAAAATTACCAATCGTTTTTACATAGAAAACTTTATTATATACTAATGAAATCCTAAAAGCGATATTAAGTAATCTTGAAGAAAATATTACTTTGCATCTACTATAAAAGTTTCAAGCTTATATATTTAGAATTTAAGAAAAAATTAGCAATTATTTTCTAAAGTTTAATCAATAACTTTTTACTCTATTTCTATGATAAAGATCTGAAATATTCACTACAGATGCACAATAACATTATCTTTAAGTTTGCTTAGTGTCACTTTTAAGATTTCATTTGCAAAAAATAATGTTTTCTATGTGATAACTATTGATAATTTTCTTTAAATGATAAAATGATCAACAATAATTTTATCCGATTTTAGTCGTGTCTAAGTAAAGTTCCGATTTTCACTAGAAAACAGCAAATATAGTACTAATAAAAATTATAGCCCTACTCTAGGGCTACAAGTTCTTATAAGATAGTTTATACTTCCGATAGATAGTTATTGAATCGAGAGACATTACGATTAACAATTTAATTTGACATTTCTGGTTAAGACACAATTTTCGAACAAGCAAGCATTCAACTTAATAAAAAAGATATCATATAATAGCTTTTGATCAGGAGATTCTTTTAAAAAAAAGTTTGTGCAATTTAAATCATTCTTTGTGCCACAATTTACTTTTAAAATTTATTAATAAATTTGAAAAAAAACAACTGTCCAGATACTTTTGGCAGGTTGGTGTATATATATATATATTTTTTTAAAAAAAAGCCAGTTCTAAATATTTATTTATTGTATTGTAAGCATTTCTTTATTTGTATATATACCACCACTCAACATTCTGATAAAATTTTTTTTCTTGAAATAATATTTTCTTGTTTTCGCGATTTTCAAAAAAAAAATGAAAAGCAAAAGAAAATAATAATAATTATTATTATGCACATAAATAATTTGGTCAGGTTTTTATGTTTTTATAATTGTGAATTTTTTATCTTTTATAATAATAACTTTAATTATAACATTTATAGTCCTAATTCAAATCCTGCAACTAAAAGACAACAAAATAAATAATAATAATCCTATGGCTAATAATAAACGACAAAGTGATCTTACAGTTAAGGATAAAGCTCCGAATGGTTCAAATTGAACCGGATTTGAACGGTTGGTTCTGGTTCCGGTTCGGTTTGGTTCAAAAAAATCTGAACCATTAATTTCAGTTCAGTTCCAGTTCGGTTTCGGATTAGGTATCTGAACTGAACTGAAAAACTGAAACCAAACCGGTTTATATTTGGTTCATATTTTTATAGGTTTTTGAAAATTTTTAATTAAGTTTTTTTTTTTTTGAACTAGTATAAACTGGTGCAAACTGGTTCAGTTTGGTTCAGTTCTAGTTCGGTTCCATTCAAAATTTTTTTAATCCAGTTCTGAACCATTTGGATTTAAAATTTTGGTTCAATTCTGGTTCGCAGTCAAACCGAACCGTTAGGAGCTTTAATAATAATTAAACAAAAATCCTGACGAAAAAAACCTTGGTTCAGACGGTTCAGTTCAGTTTGGTTTTGGTTCGGTTTCGGATTGATATTTTTAATTTCAGTTCCAAACCGAACCAGCTCTTAAATTTGGTACGGTTTCAGTTCAAGATCAGAACTGAACCGAACAGTTATATCAGGAGCTTTAGGTTAGGGTTGATCAAGGAATTATGAAATTTTGCCTAGAGGTGACAATCACATACGGTGATATTTAGCAATACCCTTCCAGATTTTTTTTTTTTATTTAGTGAAATATATTCTGAATTTTTGAAATCATTATATTATTAGGAACTCATTAATTATCATTTATATCACTTAAATTAGCAAGTCATATGAGATATAATTATCTATAGAGTTTAAAAAATTTATCATACTGGTAAACT
Source organism: Diversispora epigaea (assembly GCA_003547095.1). Classification (NCBI taxonomy): domain Eukaryota; kingdom Fungi; phylum Glomeromycota; class Glomeromycetes; order Diversisporales; family Diversisporaceae; genus Diversispora; species Diversispora epigaea. The sequence goes on along the minus strand of PQFF01000284.1, from coordinate 217,769 downwards.
TTTAATTTCTGAACTTGAAAATGTTTTGAAAAAAGTAGAATATAAAAAGTTTTCTACAATTGTCAGTGACAGCTTCAAATATACTTCTTGCATGTAATACATTGTGATGNCTAGTTCGGTTCCATTCAAAATTTTTTTAATCCAGTTCTGAACCATTTGGATTTAAAATTTTGGTTCAATTCTGGTTCGCAGTCAAACCGAACCGTTAGGAGCTTTAATAATAATTAAACAAAAATCCTGACGAAAAAAACCTTGGTTCAGACGGTTCAGTTCAGTTTGGTTTTGGTTCGGTTTCGGATTGATATTTTTAATTTCAGTTCCAAACCGAACCAGCTCTTAAATTTGGTACGGTTTCAGTTCAAGATCAGAACTGAACCGAACAGTTATATCAGGAGCTTTAGGTTAGGGTTGATCAAGGAATTATGAAATTTTGCCTAGAGGTGACAATCACATACGGTGATATTTAGCAATACCCTTCCAGATTTTTTTTTTTTATTTAGTGAAATATATTCTGAATTTTTGAAATCATTATATTATTAGGAACTCATTAATTATCATTTATATCACTTAAATTAGCAAGTCATATGAGATATAATTATCTATAGAGTTTAAAAAATTTATCATACTGGTAAACTTTTAATTTCTGAACTTGAAAATGTTTTGAAAAAAGTAGAATATAAAAAGTTTTCTACAATTGTCAGTGACAGCTTCAAATATACTTCTTGCATGTAATACATTGTGATGCTATCAATTTAATATCAAAAGATATTTGTAAGATAATCGAATATTATATCATAGTATGCAATTTTAAGAGCAGGTAATATTATGTTTAATTAATACTTTGCATTCAATTTTAGGATAAACATTAAAAGATCATACTGATGAATTTGGAATTAAAGGAGGTTTTTTAAAAAATAGGTAGGAACTCGATGGCATACAATGTTGAATCAATACTTCTTCATTGGAAAAGTATGAATTATATTCTATTATTTTATTATTAATATTGTATTGAAATAATAATATTAATAATTTTTTATTATACGTAGATATGATCTGAAAATTCAGATGTTCTTTCGTTACTTGTACTTTCAGTATTATGAATTCATGCGCTTTTTGAGAATTTGCGTCACATTTTTTTTGGGATTGGCAATATTTTGTAAATCAAATATATATAAATATTAAAGTCATTTTTTAAAAAGTGTACAGATTTCCTCACAAAATTTTTATTTATATTTTTTATTTATACATATTTTTATTTTATTTTATTTATTTATTTGAATTCGTAAATTTTAAACTTTTATTTTATTTAAAAAAAAAAATAATCATATAAAATAAAATGATACTAGTGCCCTTCTTGTGAAGGGTTTTGTAAAAAAGATGAAATTATGTTTTATTTAGGCATTTAAATTCAACAATTCAAATCCTGTTATAAATAAATTAAGTAAATTAAATAAATTAAATAAATTAAGTAAATTAAATAAATAAAATAAATTAAATAAATAAATCGGCGAAAATAAATAATTTAAACAATGGGTAAATTTAGTAGTAGGAATCAATTTATACTTTTTATTTTAAATATCATAAGGACCCATTCAGTAAAGTTGTAAATCAAATGATTTCATATTTTCGGGACATTTGCTTATTGGGAATTATTTTGTTTCACAAAGATTTTGTCCATTGTTTATAATAATAGTGTAATTTTTTTGTACATTTATATTGTCCTTCCTTGTGATAATCGCATCACACTACATTAGAACATAATAACTTTTTTTTTTTTAATATTTGTTGTATTTTTTTTTCGTAGTATTAAAGTCTTGGATTTAATTTTTTTTCGGTTAAAACAAAATTTCTAATAATAAAATTTAGTAATATATTTCCTAGGGATTATTATTTATTTTAGATTAGTAATCCCATATGAAGTATTATAGAAAAAGAAAATAGCCGAATAAAATATAAAAATAAGAAAAGAGTAATCAAGAATGAAAGTATTCTCTTACATACGCACAACACGCGATCCTTTTAAAATAGATATATTTTCAGATTAAAGTTTTTTTTTGAACAATCATCCTCGTTAAGAAATCGATATGTGCGTATTGGTTTATTATAACATTCATACATTATATATTATAATTATATTTATATTTTGCCGTCACGTCTAAACAAATATTTCTTACTGAAGGCATGATCTTAAACATAATGATATCAGCATAATTGCAGATTTGTTCTTTAAATATGGTAACGTTTAATCATAAGCGTTAATGTATTACTTTTTATATATTTCTTCCGATAAAAAAAGGAAGAAAAAGAAAAAGAAGAGGGAGATAGATAGCGATATTAGCAAGTGGTATTTTTTTTAAAAAAATAAAGTACTTATTTCTCTATTTTCTCTATTGTCGTTTCTTATCAGTATTTTATATATTCTATTAATAAAAATCTCTTTTTTTAATACATTGAATATACGGAATACATATCACTACAGTATAGTTATATTATATTTTTGCATTCTCGGGATAAAAGAATTTTATTTAAATATTATTTAAATATATTTCACACATGTAATTCAAACCTATTGTATGCAAAAATTTTTAGTTCAAAATTAAACTTCAACAAAATAAGATTCGGTGAAGTTGTTTAATTTAAATTTTTTCTGATCTACCATTGAAAAGATGACCCCTGTTATGTGCGTAAATAATGATTTACGTTGTTAGAAAGTTTTTTTTTATTTGTTTTATTTCTCTTATTATTTTATTGTTTATTGTTATAATTCTTTCTTGTTATGTCTTATTTACTATTTATTATTATTTATTCCTAGCTTTATTTATTATTACTTAGTAGTTATTGTATCTATTTTAGAATTGACCTATATATGTTTAGTTATTTCTATTTTTGTATAGTCAGTTAATTAAATAACACCTTAAAATAGTATCAGAAATTCATATTAACTAAAGTAAAAAAAGAATATAAAAGGTTAGTTGACTATCAAAGGACCTTGAAGACCTCAAGTGAGGTCTTGATCACCTTGACCCTCAAGTGAGGTCCTTAGTTAAAGAGCCCTCAGATGAGGTCCAGCAGCAAGTGAGGTCTGATTATCAGTAGACCTCAAGTGAGGTCCTGGACATCTAAGAGTAGAAATGTATATAAGGACAAGAGAAATTGTCTTGTCCAAGTCAGTTTTGGAGTTTATTCAATTCCTATTTCTTTTATTTTAATAAAAATAAACAATTACTTTATACTTTTGTCTTAAAGTGTTGCTGAAATAACCCAAGGACATATTGTTTAACTCAAACTCACCTTTGATCTTTATTCTTAGTTTATTGAATTTATGATTATTTTTAGATTATAGTTATTGTATTTTGATTTGATTTAGTATTTTGATTATTGATTAGTTATTGATTGATTTATAGTTATTGATTATTTGTTGGTTAATTAGTTGGATAAATAGATATTATCCTTGTTTAATTGGATTCCTTCTTAGTTATATTTTATTCTTCAAGTATTTATACTCATTCACATAATTTAACCAACACCAGCTTATCACCAAGCTAAACCACTAATTTAGTAAGCTTGCTCTCCCAGGTGGTAACAACGTACATNCCCTCAAGTGAGGTCCTTAGTTAAAGAGCCCTCAGATGAGGTCCAGCAGCAAGTGAGGTCTGATTATCAGTAGACCTCAAGTGAGGTCCTGGACATCTAAGAGTAGAAATGTATATAAGGACAAGAGAAATTGTCTTGTCCAAGTCAGTTTTGGAGTTTATTCAATTCCTATTTCTTTTATTTTAATAAAAATAAACAATTACTTTATACTTTTGTCTTAAAGTGTTGCTGAAATAACCCAAGGACATATTGTTTAACTCAAACTCACCTTTGATCTTTATTCTTAGTTTATTGAATTTATGATTATTTTTAGATTATAGTTATTGTATTTTGATTTGATTTAGTATTTTGATTATTGATTAGTTATTGATTGATTTATAGTTATTGATTATTTGTTGGTTAATTAGTTGGATAAATAGATATTATCCTTGTTTAATTGGATTCCTTCTTAGTTATATTTTATTCTTCAAGTATTTATACTCATTCACATAATTTAACCAACACCAGCTTATCACCAAGCTAAACCACTAATTTAGTAAGCTTGCTCTCCCAGGTGGTAACAACGTACATGCATTTTTTAACCCCCTTGGTAAAAATCGAATAACATTTATTAAACAATTAATTTCCGATTAATTATTTAAAATTATTACAACATTATTATTATATTATAAAGAATTATAAATTATAAAGTTAAGTTAATTGTTACATATTATTATTTAGTTATGTATTTCCTTTATTATATGGAGTACAATAAACAAATATAGTATAGAACACATACCTTATGTCCTTAAGAAAAGGAGAACCATTTAATAATTTCAATTTTTCTAATCTAATAAATTGCCGACAATGCATTTAATATCATTAATATTATTAAAGTATAGTATGTAATGTATTAATACATATATGCGAACAATCAGCTGATTTTCCCACAAATTTTTATTTTAAAGATTTATTTATTATTATACTGAAAACATTTCTTTATTTTTATATCGACATCGACCGCATATTTTCTTCCTCCATCAACCCGCTTAACATTTTGAACTATTTTGATAAAATTTTTTTTCATGAAATAAAATTTTGTTTTGTGATTTTCAAAAAAAAAACGACGAAAAACGAGAAAAAATAAAATTATTATTATGGACATGAATAATTTGATCAGGTTTTTATGATTAATAATAATAATCACTTTTAATAAAAAATATTTTCTTTCAAATAGCCCTAATTCAAATTCTGCGACTAAAAGACAACAAAAAACGTTATTCGACGATGTCTTACTCATCACATTATTACAATAATAATAATAATAATCTCACGGCTAATAATAACGACAAAGTTATCCAATTATTAGTAATTCTTCTTACAATCAAGGAAATCATCATTTATCATTTCTTTATCACAATCTATTTTACCAACATCACCATACCACCATAACAACAGCCATTATCACCGCCTTCTTTTTCTACTTCTTTTAAACCAACTAACACCAAAACAGTAATAACATCTCCTTCATCACAACAGCAACAACTTCAACAATTACAACAATCATAACTAACTTCACAGATTGAAATGTCTCAACAATCTCGTCGAATGGCTCATTTCTCATCGGAACAAAAAGTGCGAGAATATTAATTCAGGATTTGAAGAACTTAAAAGCATTGTACCAAGTTGCCGCGGTTGCGCTGATTCATATTACGTAAAGGTAAATATGATGATAATAACCAATAATAAACAATGCAATGGGTTCGCATGGAAATACAAACTTTATTTAAACGAACCAACTGTATAATTGAGTATATTTTTTACTAATTTATAAATGCTTCAAGAAATGACTATAATAGTTATAATAATATCATCACCCAATAAACCCAAGACCAAATAGTAATATGAAAAATAATATATAGTCAAGTCATGAAGAAAAAAAATAAAATAAAAAACGTAAAAAAAATGATAAATGCGAAAATGATACAATATAATAATATAGCCAATCACTTGAATAAGTTATATCAAACTCTTATGAGAGAAAGTGAAAAAATTATTAAGAAAATTCACGAAATTTAAGAATATCATTAGTGGTTCCGAAATTGGATATATATAAAATTCACGATGAATTAATTAGTGTAAAATAATAAAAACATTCACGAAATTTAGAATGTAGATTTACCATTACTTACCTTCATATTGTATATTTAGATAATAAGTTTTGAATTTTGAAGTCAATATCATATAGGAATGGCAGCTGTTATGATCGCTTCTTAGAATTAAAAAAAGATAATACTTCATCAATTTCGAAAGGTGGATGTAGCGTGTCAAAGTTGTTCATTTTAGATATTTTATATAAAAATCTGTTATTATAATCTTATGATTTTATTAGAATAGAGGAATTGAACAATATTTATATTTTCGTCAGTTAATGAATAATTAGTCACACGATTATTAATTTTATGTTCAATAAATAAATATTAACAAGTAATGCTCTCAAATTAATTTTAATAATTAGCGAAATAATTAATTAACGAATTTATTAATTAAATTACAGATCACGAATTAAGATATTTTATTCTTTGTTTATAATCTGGATGAGATTTAAACGTGAAAATATTATTGTCGATAGCTTTAGTAGGATCACATCCCGCATGTGTCATAATTTCGTGTCTCAATAAATCTGCTTTGCGTTCTAAAGTTTGAGAATGATTTTGTAAATAAAACCAACAGCCATCATTAGTATTGTTGTTGTTATTATTTTAAATAGTTTAAATATATTAATAGAATCAATTAAATCAAATAATTGAGTTAATGTTTTCACCAAAAAGTATTATATAACGGCCAATAAATCATATTAAAGTTAGAACTGAAGGATGATACTGTTCCATCCGATATATCATCATCTAAGATTTTGGAATTTTAAATTTATTGTGATAATAATTATTATTATTGGTATTATTATTAATCCATATCCACCGACATAAAATATGATCATCTGATGGATTCAGTTCTTATACATTAATCAGCTTTACTGATTAATCATTTTTCTTCCCATGGCCATAATATCATGAATCGATGTATTAGGCGTGATGTCAGATAAAAATAAAAATAAAAATAATGTTGGTATCAGAATTAACATTGAATTAATAAATATTTTTATCATTTTTAATGGAATTGCAAATAAATGATCAGAAAAAAGTGAACTATTATTGCTTCGGTTGTATAATTACACTTATATTTATTGTATCTATAATACATATACATATCTATTGTTATTTATTAAAAATTGTCTGATGATGATTTGATGAAATGTTTGATGATTTGTATGATCTATATGAATATTATTTTATAAATATCTTTGTCTATATTGTCATTCTCCACGTTTTCAGGAAGAATCGAAACAGGAAAAACTTTTATTTGTTCCGGATCATTGTGTGATTGAACCTCGAGGTGCGCAATTTGAGAAACTTCATTTTGGGAAGAATTAGACACATGCAAGTATGCAAAGAATGTTCGGTATTAAAATACTTAAATAAACTAGATTATTAATCATTATTAATCTTAATAATAATTTATAATTATATTTAATTCTAATGGGCTCAAACTTATTATATTGGATGAAGCTGACTCAATGACGAATGCAGCACAAAACGTGTTAAGACGAAGTATTAATCTTTAGTGTTCTTAATGTTGTTGAATGACTTTGAATAATTTATATTTTATATTAATAATTCGCTAACGATTTTATCTTCCTCTTCTGGTGTTCTCTTTTCTTTAGTTGTTGAAAAATATACAGGAATGTTCGATTCCGTATTATATTTAATTATATTTCTAAGATCATTCTAACAGTTGTACAAGGTTTCGATTTTCAGGAAACAAGGTCAATGTGAAAAGTATGTAATTATTAAGGATTTTTTATTATTGTTAGTGACCACCGTATTTTCAAGGTTTAATTAAATTAAAGTAAGTTATTATTTTTTTTTGTCAAGTGTAAACATATCACTGGATGAAATTTCTGACTTACAAATGAAGATATGGGAAAAGCTTAAAATTTTTTACAGGCGTAGGCGTGTTATGCTACATATAATATTATTGATGAAACAGTGGTATATAAATGTATTGGAAACCTGGAACCTGAAGATATTAAATATATCATTAATACTATGCTTAACAATGAATTTACCACAACATATTCTGTAAGTGAATATTCAATTCATTACTTTATGTTTGTTCTTTAAATAATTTTAATTGTATTTTTTATGTTCGAAAGTTAAAGCGCAAAAAAGGTCGTGCACTACAAGATATTGTAAATATTTGAACGATTTTGAAATACCACGTAAAGCAATAGTATTTTTGATTCAAATTCAGTAAATATTTAATATTTTTTTTTTAATAATTTATTATAATTTTCTGTTATTTTGTATATTTTAATATATATTTTTTTGTTGTATATTTTATATATTATACATGGAAAATTACTTAAGATCACCGGTGGTGATTGTTATCACTGGGCAAAATTAAATTTACGTGGGCAAAGGCGTTGATCAGGGAATTATGTAATTTTGCCTAGTGATGACAATCACCACTGATGAGCTTTAGCAATACCCATATACATATATATATTTAATAATTTGTTATTATTATTTTCTGTTATTAATTATAACATTAATTTCAGGCTTCTATGGTGGGAACATTTAAAACTGCCTTACATATTGTAAAAATTCATTTCATTATTAGTATTATTATTATTATTTTCGTTGAATTTATACTATATCAATTTTAATACGCGATATCCATATAATATTGATAATATTTATAATATTTTATTGTATATATTATTATTCCAGATAAATAAATAAACTTTTGCTGTTATACTTTCTATTATATACTTTTTCTATTATACTGTAAATTCTATTGTGATAATATGAAACCCGAAACTGATTAAGGTTGTTCGGTTGGATTGTTTAGCAATGATCTTAGATGATTCTTAACATGAAATCACTATATATTCTTTTCCCCCCACTGGACCTACTGTAAACAAATCTTGGATTATGGCAAAAAAAAATCATAATTTGATGAATGTGCCTTTTCGTGACATATTCATGAACTTGGAAGGAATAACTTTTATAATAGAAATAGTGATTATAGATCTAATACAGTTGATGAGATGAAATTCTTACTTTATGGGAGAGCTTTCCCTTTAAATGGGATCCATTTATTTGTTATATTCATTTTTTTACTTAGCTGGTATCTTATATCAATGACAAATAAATGTTAAAGATTTCTGCCTATGTCGAGCTTTTGATTTTTTTAACAATGAGTATGGCACGAAAAAAAAAATAACGATTTGCAATACAAATTCTTGTTTTATTGTTTTGATACAATTAATGTGCAATATGAAAAATACCATGTTCTAGTTTCCACAATATGAATTCCTACCTAAAGCTCCTCATAGACTCACCGGTCTGGTTGGACTTATGAACTTTAGCTGGCTTGCAAGCCTGAGTTGGGCTCACTTGAAGTGAATTCATAAGTTTGTAATTTAGATAGACTTCGGACAGCAATAACTTGATGAATATCGGTGATGATAGTTTTACTATCATTGTAAAGACCTCATTTCAGGCTTTCGAATGGTACTAAAAATATCATAGTAGAAAATTGAGTAAAATCAATATAAGTATAAAATTAATAGATGATAATAACTTGGTAAATATTGATGCTAAGCTAGAAGGAAAATTAAACCACTATTGCAAAGCTTACGAGCAATGGTCTTAGAAATATTATAGAAAAAAATCACTCCCTGTTGTAAATATATATGGTTTTATGAGGATTTGTAAACTTATAAGCTTGCAACTTTAAGTATTTTAATAAATTATCTTTAGAAAAAGAAAATGTAAAAGGTTAAGATTCAATTGCACTCGTAAATATTATAAAATAGAAATGTTGATAATACAATATATTTATTTAGTTTCATGAAAATACATTATATAATAATATGGAATAATAATAGCTAAAATTTCAAAATATATAAACTGAATTGATCAAAGTGAAGTAATTTACAGACACTAAAATTAAAAAATTTCAAATTTTAAAAATTCATTTTATTTACATCAAATCTTAAAATAGAAGAAGGTTGAATATGCAACGGTGAAGGTAAAAGATGGCTTGTAAGGTATGCCTCAGAATGAGTAGTTTCAAATGACAATTCAAAATCTTCAACTTGCATTTTTTCATTTGCTTTTAAAAACATAAGTGAATGTTCTGTTTTATCATTATACATCAATTCCTCAATCCATATTTCTGATGTATCAAAAATCATTTTAGCATTTGGACGCTTGGTTGGATCTTTGTGCCAACATTTTTCCATTAATTCTACATAACATTGAGGTGTGTTGCTATTAATTTTTGGTCGAAGTCCATTGAAAATATCAGCTGCTAATTCTGGATCATATGCTCTAATAGCAAATGGTATTTTTCCTGTTGAAATTATCCACATAATAATTCCAACACTATAAATATCTGAAGCTTGTGTATATTGATATTTATTTAATACTTCAGGTGCAATATATGGTAATATACCATATGCTCCAGATGATGAATTTTCATTTGCTAATCTGCATAATCCTAAATCTCCTAATCTTACGAATTTGTATTTTGAATTGTTATATGCTTCAGTTATCATAAGGTTGCCAGGATGAAGGTCACGATGGATAAGTCCTTTACTGTGAATGACTTTTAATCCCCTGATAAAAGTATTCAATAACCATAATCGTTCAATCCAAGGTAATGACGTATTTTGTTTAAGAAAATCTCTTAAATTTCCATTTTTCATATATCGTAGAACTATTGCATATTCTTTTGTCTTTGGATCTTGAGTTATACCTAAAATTGGTAAAACATATCTATCTCGACATTGGAAATTTGCCTTTATCTATATTTATAAAAAAATATAAATTATATTTATATTAGATAAAAACCTATTGATATATTGATATATATATTTAATATTTACCTCTTTTAAAAATTCTGAGCTAATTTCTTGTGAATCCTTAAGCTTCTTCAAGGCAACATGATTTGATTTATAAAATTCAAATAACTCTTCAGGCATATCTATCCATTCTGCTTTCCAAATACTACCAAATCCTCCTTCAGCTAAATACTTTATATCCTTAAATTTNGGATAAGTCCTTTACTGTGAATGACTTTTAATCCTCTAATAAAAGAATTCATTAACCATAATCGTTCAATCCAAGGTAATAATTTATTTTGTTTAAGAAAATCTCTTAAATTTCCATTTTTCATATATCGTAGAACTATTGCATATTCTTTTGTCTTTGGATCTTGAGTTATACCTAAAATTGGTAAAACATATCTATCTCGACATTGGAAATTTGCCTTTATCTATATTTATAAAAAAATATAAATTATATTTATATTAGATAAAAACCTATTGATATATTGATATATATATTTAATATTTACCTCTTTTAAAAATTCTGAGCTAATTTCTTGTGAATCCTTAAGCTTCTTCAAGGCAACATGATTTGATTTATAAAATTCAAATAACTCTTCAGGCATATCTATCCATTCTGCTTTCCAAATACTACCAAATCCTCCTTCAGCTAAATACTTTATATCCTTAAATTTACTATAATTTATCCATCTCCAAATTTCCCACTCTTTTGCATCATCATCAGATTGAGTTATTTGAATAATCTTATCAATTTCATTATTACCACTAGTCCAATTTTGCATTTCTATAAGTTTACAATTTGAACATGTATCATTTTGCAAATTTAATTCTTCACAATTATGGCATCTATTCTTTAATTTATTTTGATGTTTTTTAATCTTTAGAATTCCTATTTCATTTCGATAGCAATAACTAAGACTGTTCTGTCCTCCATAGTTTCCCCCCTCAGCTGATTTTGAGTACCATTGAAGTGCTTTCTCTTCATCTAATGTGATTCCAATTCCATTTTGATAACAATATCCAACATTAATTTGTCCATAACTATCTCTCCCTTCAGCTGATTTCAAGTACCACTGAAATGCTTTCTCATCATCTTTTCTGACTCCAGTTCCATAGTAATAGCACTCTCCAAGACCATTCTGTCCTTCATGGTTTCCCCCTTCAGCTGATTTCAAGTACCACTGAAATGCTTTCTTTTCATCTTTTGTGGTTCCAATCCCATGGCGATAACAATTTCCAAGATTATTCTGTCCCAAATGATTTCCCCCTTCAGCTGATTTCAAGTACCACTGAAATGCTTTCTCTTCATCTTTTGTGGTTCCAATCCCATGGCGATAACAATATCCAAGATTACATTGCCCATCATGATCTCCTCCCTCAGCTGATTTTAGGTACCACTGAAATGCTTTCTCTTCATCTTTTGTGGTTCCAATCCCATTTTCATAACAATATCCAAGATTATTCTGTCCCAAAAGATTTCCCCCTTCAGCTGATTTCAAGTACCACTGAAATGCTTTCTCTTCATCTTTTGTGGTTCCAATTCCGTTATCATAACAATATCCAAGATTACATTGCCCAACATTATATCCCCCTTCAGCTGATTTCAAGTACCATTGGAATGCCTTCTCTTCATCTTTTCTGACTCCAGTTCCAAAGTAATAGCAATCTCCAAGACCATTCTGTCCTATATGATTTCCTGCTTCAGCTAATTTCAAGTATCTCTCAAATTTCTCTTTACCTTCGGTTGTTTTAATTTCATTGTAACATATGGTTTCCATTTGTTTGAAGATTTTTTTGTCGAAAACTTGTTAAATTTCAAAGTTCTATTCTTTTTATTAAAAAAATTTGAAATGGAATAAAATTTTAAACGTAATGAATTAATTATATAAAAAAGTTATAAGAAGGAATTCACTTTAGGTGTGCATTATATTATTATAAATAATACTACTGTTTTTAAATGAGTTTACTTGTCATTTATATAGATTTGTAAATATTTCCAATGGACGATCCAATTTGCATTCTTCGAATGACAATCAATTCTAAAATTGGTTCGCATTAGAATGTTCTTTCCATGCCATGTTCCATAATCGGTCTGCATTAGATTAGAATATTCTTAAGAATTTGCATTATGTTCTTCATAGAATGTATTATTAAATGTTTTTTTATGTTATTTTTTTAGATGGGTCGCCTCGATGTGGTTAAGACGATTATCCATAATTGGTTATTAATGTTCAAATACATAATTGTGATAAACTTTGTAAAATTAATCACTGGTTGTGATAAATAAGAATCAAGTGACTAGAAACCTACACTAATCACATGTGTGTATAATATGATAAACTCTATGTAATAACATTACTGAGTTATCTGCCAAATGGTTTCTCTTTTATTATTATTATTATTGCATTTTAAATAAATATATATCAGTATGAATGATAAATAATAAAATACAATAAAGATAATTAGAATCGAACTGCAGCAGGTATCTTTACTTCAGATTAAAGATACCTATATTAAGGCAAGAGTCGCAACTATTACTTTAGAGTTCAAGAAAAAAAGATTTGCGACTTGCCTTGCGTATTTAGCTATTACGCGGAACCACATTATGATTTATTGGAATTTTTAATTAAAGTTTATATATTGGTTTGATTTTTTTGACCAATCACTATCTGGCAGATCTAGATTTTGTGCTGTCATTCTTGAAATAATTTTTTTTTTGTTTTCACAGTTTTCAAAATAAAACAAAAGAAAGCAAGAAAAATAATTATCATTATCATTATGGACATAAATAATTTGATCAGTTTTTATGATAATAATAATTTTTAATAATAATAATGATAATAATAATTTTTAATAATAATGACTTTTAATAATAACATTTTCCTTTTAAATAGTCCTAATTCAATTCTGCGACTAAAAGGCAACAAAAGACATTATCTTGTCATTATTCTACTATGTCTTTCTCATCAATTATCACAATAATTATACTAATAATTCTACGGCTAATAATAAACGACAATGAAACAATTCTTCTTACAGTCAAGGTAATCATCATTCACCATTTCTTTCTCCATCTTTATCACAATCTATTTTGCCAACATCACTACATCTACTACATCTACAACTTCTTTATCCTTTATTATTCCTCCGCCAATAATCTTACATAAATCAACGAACGCCAAAACATAACAACATCTCTTTCACCACAACAGCAACAACTACGACAATTACAACGGCAACATACAACAATTACAACCACTATCGCAATAAATGCAATCGAAACAATTACAATTACAATCAACTTCACAGATTGAAATGTCTCAACTATTCCAACAACAATCTCGTAGAATTGCTCATATCTTATCAGAAAAAAAAAAGGCGAAAGAATATTAATTCAGGATTTGAAGAACTTAAAAACATTGTAATATTTATATTTTTTCTAAATATTATCTTATAAACCAATTGCAAGTGAATATTATAATTATTCATTATTTATCTGTCCATTTGTCGAAATCATTTTTGAAACGATTAACCAGATAATCTTCAAGAAATGCTAAACTATAATAATAAAACCAAATAATAATATAAAAAAACCAAATATATATATACGTATATGTATATGCAATAAACAACACAACAAAAAAAAATTTTTTTTAGAAAGAAAAAAAAAGAAGCTATTTACAATCAAAAGAAAATGTAAAATGAAATCCAGAAAGATAAAGAATAAAATTTCTGTTTATATATATATATACAACACACACACAGTATATAATAATAATAAAATGGATAAAAAAAATCATTTTTTTATTATAATAAGTATGAAAAAAATGACATATAGACATAAAGAAAAGATTTAAAAGAAATGTATGTAAAAAAGGTAAAAAATACAGAAAACATAAAGGAATAAATGCAGCTAGTGAGAATAAAGTAATAGAATGGATACCTTATAATAGATTAAAAGATATTAAAGAAATAGCAAGAGATGGATTTAGAACAATATATTCATTATAAGCAATGAGAATTTTATACAATCTCTTTTAACAAGATCTCAAATTATTTTCATTATTAATTCTTTAATTCTGCGGTAAGAAAAGAATTCATCAATTTTAATTTAATGAGATTTTACTCTCTGTGCTAGATTAAAGTACTCTGACTTTTCTTGTGTCGTGGAATTTTTCCATAAGTGATTCGTGGCTTGACCTTTAAGGATAGTATTAAATTCTCCTATTCTCTTGCATTCCTTTGCAACCGAATATCTAAATATCTTGTATGCATGGCATCTGTTATGGTCACCTGTAGGCTTCTTAGATTTAAAAAAGTTTAATACTTCATCGATTTCGGGAGGTGGATGTATATTATTTCTGTTTATGTTTGCAAGTAGTGTGTCAAGGTTGTTCATTTTAGATATTTTATATAACAATTTGTTTATTTTTATAATCTTATAATTTTATTAGAATAGAGGAATTGGACAATATTTATATTTTCGAAATCTTCCCGTTTTGCGAAGAACAAAGATCGTCAACCTAATGTCAGTCATTTATATCATTTAATTATTACAAATGCGATAAACATATGTAAGATTATTTCCAGGGAAATTTAATATCTAGAATTAAGTCGTGATCCGTGAAAGAACGGTACTGCTGTTAATATTTTATATTTGTAAGTCCAAATCTATAGCTGCTACAAAGAAAAAACTTTTTTCGCCAAGCATTAAAAAATGATTTACATAAATTTGCCCCAAAATTGAATAGTAATTTAGTGCCGATCTATCAATGCTATGTGTAAATATATTGTATATTATAATTTTAATAAATTATATATTATACTTAATGATATGATTATTAATGATGTTAAAAGAGATTAAAGATTATTAATGCATTGTCGGTAATTTATTAGATTAGAAAAATCGGAATCCTTAAATGCTCTATATTTGTTTCCGGACTCGATATAACAAAGGAAATACTGCGCAAAAGTTACTTAAATTCGATTATTGAAATCAATTATCCATCATTCACATCTCTGATATTAATTTTTATTTTATTTATTAATTTTATTTTATTTTACTTATTATTTTATTTTTATTATTTATTTTATTTTATTTTACTTATTATTTTATTTTTATTATTTTATTTTATTTATTTTACTTATTATTTTATTTTATTTTATTTTAGATTGGATTAGTAATCTCAGAGAAAGCATAATTAGGAATGAAAGTATCCTCCTACATACAACACGCGATTCTTTAAAAATAGACATATTTTCAGATTAAAGTTTTATTATCATTATATTATACACATTATCTTTATTATCTATATTTTATTTTTAATTTTTATATCTATGTTTATATCTATATTTTGCCACCACGTTTAAAAAAATATTTACTTACCGAAGACATTAAACATTATCAGCATAATCGCAGATAATTTTTCTTTTGTTCTTTAAATATGGTATGGTTATATTTCATCATAAATATTATCATATTATTTTTTCAATAAAAAAAAGAAGAAAAAGAAAAAGTAGATGAGATAGATAACGATATCAAGATTAAACATCTACATAGAAGCAAGTGGTATTTCTTTTTTTTTCTAAAAAAAATAAAGTATTTGTTCCTCTATTCTTTCTCTATTGTTTTTTATCCGTATTCTATATATTCTATTAATGTCATTTTTAATATACGGGATATACGGGATACATATTACATATTTCGCATATCCTATTGCATATCATTTTTATTCTATTTCTAAAACAATCAATATACATAAATGTGATTCCCCACACATTTACTGGACAAGATAATTGGAATTCCATCATTGGTGCGATGTAATCAACAACACATTCATTTAGTTTATTATTTATTGTTATACATATTTGTTCTATTTATTTGTTTGCATAAAGTTGTAATTGTTTTGCTGTGCTTTGTTTCAAATTTATAAATGCATAATATACAATATAATATTAGTTGTAAGTTACTATTTTTAGGATTCTAAATTTTCTATTTGATTCTAAAAATAAAATAATCGTATAAATAAAATAATATAATATAATATATAGTATTTACTGAATGCTTGCCCACTCAATATTAGATCTATCATATACAATTATTTTTTTCGGTATTTCCGGAGATTTATGACGTATTGAACCAAGTAAACTAATACTTCTAGAACTTTGAAACATCTTTTGCAATTATGAAACTATTTAATATCTAGTTTACAAATGCATAATTATGAGTTGCTATATAATAACGTGGAATGAAAATATTTTAGGTAGTGGATTTTTTTTGTTAGTAATTCTTTAATTTCTTTTTAAAGAAATTATTTTTATTATTCATTTTATATCATTCATCAACATAAAACTTTTTTTTTTATTTTTTTAAGAAGCATATAAACACACACACAAGTGTCATTCTTTGTTATGTTCGCGATGACAAAAAAATTTTTATTTTGTTTTTACAAATATATTCTACATTTGAAAAAAAATCCTCATTCAAATTTTGATCAAATTTTGTTAATGGTAAAAATATATGTGTATGTGATAATGCATATATATGCATATAAATGCTAATAATAAATTTCAAATCTCCTGCCAAACTATAATAACCATATCATCACTCAATAAAACCAAATAATAATATAAAAAAACCAAAAAAAAAAAATAATTGAAAAAATAATTGAAATGAAATCTAGAGGGATAAAAAAAATAAAAGTTCTTTTTAAATATATATATGTATATAATAATAATACCTTTCTAAAAAAAAATTCGATAAATATAAATTGGAAATAGATAAAAAAAATCTTTTTATATAATAACAAAAACATACATGTATGGAAAAAATTCCATATAGGTTTGAAGAAAAAGATTTAAAAAAATATGTAAAAATGATAAAAAAATTATAAAAGTGATAAAAATGATAAAAAATAAAATTGACAGTCTGTTTAAAGAATTTATTAAATAAAGGATTAAGAAATGATTGAGTGTAAATAAGGTAGATGCATTATTAGAATAGTAATTTCCAGGAACAATTGAAACCATTTCTCTTATTTTTTAATATAATTGATAATTTATTTTTATTAGATTTAATAAAATGTTTAACTTTTCGAAAAAAAAGACGACTGATCATTTAAATAATTCTAAATAATATATTTTTTATATAACGAAAGTGTTCGTGTTTTCGAAAAATGAGCATATGATTAAATATAATAATATATTTATCATAGCCATATTTTAAATTTCTAAAATAATTAAGAACAAAACCATTAAGTAGTTTCGAGATTGGATTAAAATAATATAAATGTGTTCTTTTTCTATAAGAATCATTCACGAAATTTAGAATGTCTTTAATAACTTTATATTTACTATAGACTCTGTTAGTTGTTAAAAAATTTAAATAAAATATATATGTAAATTTACCGCACCACGTACTTTCATATTGTATATTTAGATAATAAGTTTGAGTAATAAAATATTTCATTAATGTGCTAGATTAAAGTATTCTGACTTTTCTTGTGTTGTGGAATTTTCCATAAGTGATTCGTGGCTCGGCCTATAAGAATAAAATTAAATTCTCTTATTCTCTTGCATTCCTTTACAACCGAATATCTAAATATCTTATAGGCATGGCATCTGTTACGGTCGTTCATAGGCTTCTTAGAATTAAAAAAGTTTAATATTTCTTCAATTTCGGGATGTATATTATTTCTGTTTATGTTTGTAAGTAATGTGTCAAAGTTTTCCATTTATATAAAAGTTGTAATGATTAGATGTAATTTTAGAGTAATTTGACCAGTATTTACATTTTTAAAAAATCGTAATTTAGCTGAGTCCTTTCAGATTGTCGTGAAAATCTGTAACAGAAAATGTTCATTCTTTATATTTTTTTATGTATAGAAATTAGTAATCGTCTTTTTCAGAGATAACGGAGAAAAGTTACACAATCTTCATCTTATGCAAATAATTATTTTGCAGCACATTTGATGAAAAAATAATCTGTAATAATCTCACGATACTAGGAAAAATAATAATAATAATAAAAATAAATAAAATTAAGAAAAGTAAATTAATAAAATAAGATAAAATAAATAGGTCAGAAAAAAAGTTTTGTAACACTGTTTTTATAATTTTACCTGAACAAAATAAAATTTATATTTTAGAATCATATCGAATTGAATCAGCTGAGTCGTTTTTATATTTTGTCTATAGATTTTTCGTTCGTAAGTGCATCTTATAACTTTTAAGCTTAATGCGATTTTTAATTCTTTCTGAATAAGTGCATATCTACCTGAAATGTTTTAAATTAGGATACTTTTAAGCCAAATATTTTATTTTAATTATTCATTAAAATTTTATAATAGAAACAGGTTATATAGTTGTTCATTTTATTATAAGAGATAAATTATGTGTTAAAAGAATGAACCCAAATGAGCGATGATAATATTTAACTTTAAGTATATAAGTCATCTGACCATTCTAAAAATCTCCGAATGTAGAAAACCATCTATTATACATCCTTTAGAAACAAAAATCTTTACATTTCCAAATAGTGCATTAAAAATAACTTTGGTGAGTATGATTTTTTTTGAGACCTCTTTTTATATTTTTTATAATTTTTCTAAAAAGTATTTTCCAGAAATTTTGTTTCCCAATTTAACTTTCGTTTTAAGATGCTTTCGAAAATAGATTGAACCTTACAAAATATTTATTATCGATTTATATTTATAGGAAAATTTTGTATATTCTGAAAGTGATTTCACTATTTATAAAATATTATATACCCCAAAGAATATTTGTGTTTTCATTAGAAATCTTTTGTTAGTAAATTTAATCGACAGTATCGTGATTATTCACGATAATTGTGGCGAACAAGTAATAATCCATAATATCACTAAATGAACAATAACATTTTGTTTTTCTTTTCTTTTTAATTAGCCACTGAAAATCTATCATAACGAGAAATTTCATTTTATAAAAGTTTGTTTTTCCGAGAAATTCTAATTCATTAAAAAAAAAATTAACTTCATAAACCTACTTATTTTTTTTTTGTTTAGATGTCATACTATTACCGATGTTAATTAATTTGAATGAAGAAAATCCTCCTGTACAGAATATACTCGAAAATCTTTCGATGAATTAAAGGATATTGATTGACGAGCATATTCAGAATCAATTTAAGGCATTTATGATAATGTTTTTTGGTATAAAAATTTTTTTTTCATCTTTAGAATCATTTTTATCAGAGTTTGATTATATATAAATAATTAGCCAAAGCTTTTTTTCATATTTTCAAAATAAAATTTGCATCCAATATCTGTTTGCAATATATCATGTGATGATGCGGTTATTAATCTTATTCTAATATCCATAATTTATGCCATTTTGGTAATAAAATTCAGCAACAAACTGTTTCACCTCTTTCTATCATTTAATTTAAGAATATATACAGGATCGAATATTTGATAATACCTTCTGATTACTTGTTCAATGTTCAAAGATCCATTCATAAGAAAAATAAAATATTGTATATAAAGATTTTCACTCAATGATTTCATNTTTTGTTTAGATGTCATACTATTACCGATGTTAATTAATTTGAATGAAGAAAATCCTCCTGTACAGAATATACTCGAAAATCTTTCGATGAATTAAAGGATATTGATTGACGAGCATATTCAGAATCAATTTAAGGCATTTATGATAATGTTTTTTGGTATAAAAATTTTTTTTTCATCTTTAGAATCATTTTTATCAGAGTTTGATTATATATAAATAATTAGCCAAAGCTTTTTTTCATATTTTCAAAATAAAATTTGCATCCAATATCTGTTTGCAATATATCATGTGATGATGCGGTTATTAATCTTATTCTAATATCCATAATTTATGCCATTTTGGTAATAAAATTCAGCAACAAACTGTTTCACCTCTTTCTATCATTTAATTTAAGAATATATACAGGATCGAATATTTGATAATACCTTCTGATTACTTGTTCAATGTTCAAAGATCCATTCATAAGAAAAATAAAATATTGTATATAAAGATTTTCACTCAATGATTTCATAGATGAAAAATCATACCAGGAACGGAGTGATGAAATCACAAAGTGTATGGACTATAGAAGGGAGAAATGTTGTTCGTCCGCAAAATCTTGAACGTAATTGGTCGGCATGATCGTATTTGTCATGTCCTGCATATTTTTCACACATGCGTTCCTCCACGTATAAACGTCATGTGTGAAAAACAGAATTTGGCGTAACGTAACGAAACGGTTCTTTAACGTTAGATTAACATCTTGACGAAACTTTTATGCCAACTTCTTGACGAAGTAACCTAAAATAACTTTGGCAAGTGGAAAGTAGTCCTGGCATAATGAAATTTTCCTAGATCAAGGGATTTACGAAAGACAGAAATTGGTGTAACGTAACGAAATGTGCAGTTCGTTCGCGGTGTAATATTTACAAGAACCAACTTTCAAATTGCACTAACTTCTTTGGAATGAACGAATTCAGCCCTACTAACGTTCGTATTGTAAAAAATTCCCACTGACGGTTCTTAATTTCTGTAATTTCCTTTACTAAGTTGAGAAAGGATTCCTTCAATCTAAAATAATTCAGCCCTACTAACATTCGTATTGTAAAAAATTCCCTCTGACAGATCGTAATCACCCCCTTCAATTATTTTTTCCTTTACTAAGTTGAGAAAGGATTCCTTCGATCTAGAAAAATTCAACCCTACTAACATTCGTATTGTAAAAAATTCCCACTCTGAGTGTATTTTCCCTTCTTACTGAACCGAGAAAGAAATCAAATTTTTATATTGTACTAATTTCTGTTTCTTGCAAATCCTTCAATCCATTATGCCGTCGCTTGCTAAAGTAATTTTCAAGTTATTTCGTCAAGCGCAAGAACTTGCCTGGATCTTCTAGATCGAAGGAAATTCTTTCTCAACTTAGTAAAAATTCTCAGAGAATTAATTGCATCAACCAACTAAATGAACCTCAAAGCACTCCGTTCCTGGTTTTAGCGCGACCACAGGTCGCGCCGCTATCTAATTAAATAAACATAAACATTTATGAGAATCTCCAACCTGTAATTCTTTGTACAATAAATTCAGTTATTTAGCCTAGATATTCTAATATGAGAAGTAAAAACTATATTTACCAAAGATTTATGAAGATATTTCACATGATGTGAATATGTAAAAAAAAATGTATCATTATCCAATAAATTAAATCTAAAATTAAAACAACAAAAATTAAAAATATTCAAATGTTGAAATTAAAAACTGTAAAGTATGTACAATGCATTCAGCTTTTAAACTCAACCAAGGAATGACAATATATTTTACTAATTATACATCATTTTTCGAAATTAATATTATACACATAATAATGAAATATAGTAGTTATATAAAAACATATGTACGCTTTGCCTTCGGCAGATATGTTAATTACCACTTGACACATGTGTACAATGATTAATTATTTTATTAGAACCATAAACCGCATGTTTTTATTTCAGTCTCCATTATATTATTCAGCAAAAAAAAAAACCTAGTTGATTTGTTGTTGCCGTAAATGTTAAATACAAAAAAGTCTGCTTTCAGAAAGGTGAGAGTTAGTGGTATTCCTATTTTCGAAATTTATATTAAAATAAGAGCAAAAATGCCATTGAAAATTTTTAATTTTTTTTTGCATTTTTGTTTTTTGAGTTTTTCCTTTTTAACAAACAAATTCTATGCATCGCCAAATCTTAAATGCGGACTAGCTTTTCTCGAAAAGATCAAATGGTTGATCTTGGATATGGTGTCATATATTATCATAATATAGATTTTACCCTATTATTATTCCTTTTTCGGTGAAGTCACAGCACAAAATACTTTCACCCAATTGGTGAGTATTGGTAAGTTCTTAAGTTCAATCACTTGCCAACAATACTCTTTTTTGGAAAGATTTTCATGACCCGAAATGGAAAAAAAAGGTCAAGAATTTATATACATGGTACATGGTACATGGTACATGATACATGATAAGAAGAATAACCTCCACCCACCACCCACCCAAAGAATAGCGGGTGTTTATATAATTTCTGAAATTTTTAAAAATAGTAAAAAAAAATTATTTTTTTACTATTACTTATTGAAAATAGTAAATAATTAATTTTTTTTACTATTTTTATCACTTAAAAATTAATATAAGCGATTTTTTATAAAAATAAAAAATAAATTTATTATTTTCAATAAGTGATAGTAAAAAAATAATTTTTTTTACTATTAATAAATTTATTTTTATAAAAAATTTAAAAATAGTAAAAAAAAATTATTTTTTTACTATCACATATTGAAAATAGTAAATAATTAATTTTTTTTACTATTTTTATCGCTTAAAAATAAATATAAGTGATTTTTTATAAAAATAAAAAAATTAAATTTACTATTTTCAATAAATGATAGTAAAAAAATAATTTTTTTTACTATTTTTATCACTTAAAAATAAATACAAGTGATTTTTTATAAAAATAAAAAAATTAAATTTACTATCGCTAATCAAAAATTAAATATTTTACTATTTTTTATAAGCAATAGTAAAAAAATAAAAATAGTAAAAAAAAAAATCATTTTTTTACTATCCCTTATCGAAAATAGTAAAATAATTAATTTTTTATTACTATTTTTATCACTTAATTTTTATTTTTAGCGATTATCGCAAATAATTTTCAATAATCGCTATAAAAATAAAAATAAATTTTTAAATTTTTTTTTATCGCTTAAAAATAAATAAATACAAGCGATTTTTTATTAAAAAGAAATTTATTTTTTATTTTTATAGTGATTATCGAAAATCATTTTTTGGTAATCATTATAATAAATAAAAATAAATAAAAAAAATCATTTATAAAAATTAATATAAGTGATTATTTTATTAAAATTATTATTATAACGATAATAGATAATAAATAGTTTGGAGATTTTTTCATGAAAATCACTCCTTTTCGGGAAAAAAGAAAATGATCTTCGAGTTTTTTGTTAATTTTTTGCAAAAAAACAAACGAAATAAAAAATTCACTTTTGATAAATAAAAGTATGAAAACAATTATTTATTTTTTTCGCGGGTTTTTTTTGATTCAAGGGGTTCGTAACCATAGTGTCAAACTGCTGCATCAAGGCTAAAAGTTATGAGATGCACTTTGTGGATAATCAATTTGTTCCTTTGATGATTACCATTTGCTGCACTTTGCAGATAATCAATTTATTCCTTTGACAATCACTTTTTTAATTCATTTTGTTTCTTTGATGAAAAATTTTTTATTTTTGACAAAAAATAAATCCAAAAAAAATATGTATTTGCTCTTACAAAATAAAAAATGTATATTGAATTTTTTGTTCGTAAAAAATGTAAATTTTTAATAATTGATTATATAATAGAGATGGTATTATTTATTATTGTTTTTTTTTTGATATAAAATAAAAAACAAATTTGAGTGGTGAATTTGAAACATTTTTTTTTAATAAAATAAAATAACTACACATTTTTATTTCAAAATAGTATTATATAATCATGTGCATGTTATCTATTTTATTTATTAATATGATTTATTTATTCTTTTGTTTATGCCACAGTATTTTATTTACTATTTTTTTTTATTGTATTTTCTTGATTTTTATAATCATATGTACATTTTTATTTACATGAACAAATTATTATAAAGAAAATTGGATTTTTTATTTTTTTTAATTATTTATTACTTAAGCACAAAAATTAAATTTTGTATATAATAATATAATGTATTCTTATTCCAACATGAGCAAATATAGTAAATAAAAAACCTTTTGTTTGAAAAATAATCAGATTGAGATTGTCATTTACATATTTATTGTAATGAATAATATAATTACATTGCCCCTAATAAATTTTGCTTTTTTTTCTGATATTTCAACTTGCTATTCATGTGTTGATTG
This sequence comes from Diversispora epigaea, assembly GCA_003547095.1. Taxonomy (NCBI): domain Eukaryota; kingdom Fungi; phylum Glomeromycota; class Glomeromycetes; order Diversisporales; family Diversisporaceae; genus Diversispora; species Diversispora epigaea. The sequence goes on along the minus strand of PQFF01000284.1, from coordinate 193,270 downwards.
AATTATTATAAATACTTATTATAATTTAATGTCTATTGTATTTTATGTATTATTTATTTGTCAAGAAAATACAGGAATAAATAAAATAAATATTTTATATAAAAATTATTAGATTATTTATTATCATAAAAAATTTGTGAACAAAATGTTGTTCACCTTAAGAAACAAATTAATTAATTTCAGGATTGAGAATAAATGCATAATTTTTTTTTATTATTAATTTTTTTAATTGATGAATTTGAAAAAACCAATTTATTAAACAATAATCAATTATTGTATTGTCTTAAAATTACTTGATTATTAATTTAAA
>PQFF01000284.1:178758-192803 GCA_003547095.1 Diversispora epigaea | reverse complement strand
AAACAATTTAATTTTTCAATTTTAATTATTTTAAAGTAATAAAAAATAAATTTAAAAATGGATGTATTATTAGATAACCATAACTTTTCTAGACATAAAAATTGAAATATAACTTACCTACACACAAAATTTTGTTCATTATATAAAAATGTAATGTGCAAATTAATAATTCTGCAATTATTAAAATCAAGGCTTGAAAAATAATTCCAGAACATCTGAATAAATAAAATTGCATAAAACATCTTATTTATAATTAATATGTTATGAATAAATATGAACAAATTTTATTTATTCTTATTATTATGATTAATAAATTTGAAAATACTTCGTAATGTCAGATTATTTATTTTAATTAATTTGAAATGATTTCATTTCAATTTTTATTATTTTGAAAAATGCTTAGTAATAAAAATAAATATAAAAATCGATATACTATTAGATAAAATAATTAAAAACATCTGAATAAATAACATTACATAAAACATCTTATTTGTGATTGATTAAATAATGTTATATATGCTAAAATTTCAAAAGTAGTTGACATTTTTCAAATTCATCAATTTATTTATAAGTTCACAAAAGAGAACATTTGCACCTGGCATAGTTAATGGATTTGCTTTATACAAAATACTTNTAACCATAACTTTTCTAGACATAAAAATTGAAATATAACTTACCTACACACAAAATTTTGTTCATTATATAAAAATGTAATGTGCAAATTAATAATTCTGCAATTATTAAAATCAAGGCCTGAAAAATAATTCCAGAACATCCGAATAAATAAAATTGCACAAAACATCTTATTTATAATTAATATGTTATGAATAAATATGAACAAATTTTATTTATTCTTATTATTATGATTAATAAATTTGAAAATACTTCGTAATGTCAGATTATTTATTTTAATTAATTTGAAATGATTTCATTTCAATTTTTATTATTTTGAAAAATGCTTAGTAATAAAAATAAATATAAAAATCGATATACTATTAGATAAAATAATTAAAAACATCTGAATAAATAACATTACATAAAACATCTTATTTGTGATTGATTAAATAATGTTATATATGCTAAAATTTCAAAAGTAGTTGACATTTTTCAAATTCATCAATTTATTTATAAGTTCACAAAAGAGAACATTTGCACCTGGCATAGTTAATGGATTTGCTTTATACAAAATACTTAATAATAAAACATCAAATATAAATAAATGGAAAAATATACAATATTAATTTAAAATTCAAACTTCCCTAACTTTGAACTCTTGTTACTATAAGTGATTATCATCACAATTAATATCTTTTTACCACTTAAAAATAAATAAAAATAATTTTTTTTCATAATAACTATTTTGTTATATTTAATTAAATATATATTATTTCTCATGTTTACAAGTTAAATTATTTATATATATATTGATCTTCAATCCTTTTTCAAAAAAAAGGATAAATAAAATGTTGCAATATCTTTTTTAATAAATATTTTATTATTTTTTTTTCAACCTACATAATTATAGTATAGAAATCAAGTCCATTATTTTAATTAAAAAATATATATATTTTTTATTTTTTTAAATAATTAATAAATTAATATCATTTACTTTTCTATTTTTATTTATTATTACAATTTATTATTATTATTTTATTATTATTCTAGAATGCCAGCAAAATTACAGACTATTTGCTATTTACATAGCTGTANCTGAAATTATTTATTTATGAATAAAAGTTTTTATTCCACTAAACCAAGAAGTTGAAAACAATATAGAAGACTTTGAGAATGAGCAAGTAATATTTCTGAAGGGTAAATTCATTGCCCAAGAAGGCTAGTATTCAGTAAGTTTCTTTTTTGCCTTGTCTTTTTTCTTTTTGATTATTTCTTATTTTTTTTCTTGTCACTTTCTCTTTTACCTTTCTCCTTTTATCTTTCTTTCTTTTATTCTTCTTATTTCTCACTTGTCCTCTTATTCTTTTTTTATTCAATTAAAAAATTAAATAATATAATTAGTTCATGATTTTTTATTATTTTAAAAGTTACTGCTACTTCAATTAAAGTACTTCATGAAATGAATTTTGATACAATGCCTGCAATTGGAATCAATGCAGTGTTAATTGGAGTTACAACACAAACAGTAAGAAATGAAAATGATTATTCTGTTTTAGATTTTAACATTGATGAGTATTTAGGTGATTTAGAACCAAAAAACTTTTGGCTAGAAGTAAAACATAAAGCCAATAATCGATACCTCATAAATAAAACCAGCTCAATTAATCAAAATTCAAGATCTACAACTGCCATCTTGGTTGGAATAATCAAAAATGTACCTCCAATTAATGATCCAGTAACTAATCTGGAAATATTACCTTTCAAGTTTGTTTTAGACTTAGAAGATATTTCTTTAATTTACAACAACAACTATAACAATCAAACAAACAATAACCAAACTATAAATGCACCTTGGTTAAATCCAAGACAACCAAACTGTGTTGCAAGAGGAGCATCACCTAGAACTACAAGAAGAAGATTAACTAATACTCTTACAACAGCTTTAAATTCTAATCCTTTTCCAAATATGAATGTTTTAAATTCCCAACAAGAACAACCAGAACAATCAGAACAATCCAAACCTCCAACAAAAACAATCAGAAAAACCAGAACAACCAGAACACAAAATAATTAATATTCTTTAAAAAAAATTTAAATCTTTTAAAATAATTTATTTTTATTATTTTGTTTTAAAAAATTCATGTTTTTTTAAAATATCAAATAATTTTTTTATTGATTTTTATTAAAAACATTATTATTTATTTTATTTATTAAAAAATAAATAAATCAATTTTCTTTATCTTTTTGAGTAAACAAGATATTTTAAATTTTTTAATAATAAATAGTTTTTCTTTTTTCATTTAATTAATTGAATTTTTAAATAATTAATATTTTTGAAAATAAAGTTTATATTAATAATAAAAATGGAAAAATGATTTATTTTATAAAAATAATTTCAAATTTAAATTTTTTTAAAAAAAATAAATAAATAAAGGACAAGTGCCATAAATTTTTTTATTTAAAATATAATTTTTTATTTTTTAATTATATTTTTTGATTAAAAAATCTATCCAAAATAAATCCTGTAATTTACTCATTTGATAATGAATATGAAAATTTATTAAATCTATCTAACAATATACAATCAGAAGAATTAAACAATATACAAATAAATCAAATATCAGATCAAATATTTAATACACAATTAANCAATCCAAACCTCCAACAAAAACAATCAGAAAAACCAGAACAACCAGAACACAAAATAATTAATATTCTTTAAAAAAAATTTAAATCTTTTAAAATAATTTATTTTTATTATTTTGTTTTAAAAAATTCATGTTTTTTTAAAATATCAAATAATTTTTTTATTGATTTTTATTAAAAACATTATTATTTATTTTATTTATTAAAAAATAAATAAATCAATTTTCTTTATCTTTTTGAGTAAACAAGATATTTTAAATTTTTTAATAATAAATAGTTTTTCTTTTTTCATTTAATTAATTGAATTTTTAAATAATTAATATTTTTGAAAATAAAGTTTATATTAATAATAAAAATGGAAAAATGATTTATTTTATAAAAATAATTTCAAATTTAAATTTTTTTAAAAAAAATAAATAAATAAAGGACAAGTGCCATAAATTTTTTTATTTAAAATATAATTTTTTATTTTTTAATTATATTTTTTGATTAAAAAATCTATCCAAAATAAATCCTGTAATTTACTCATTTGATATTGAATATGAAAATTTATTAAATCTATCTAACAATATACAATCAGAAGAATTAAACAATATACAAATAAATCAAATATCAGATCAAATATTTAATACACAATTAATTCAAACACCATCAATATCATTACCTCCAGGAATATCAAAGGTTAACTGAAATTTCAAGATTAAATCCTCATGTACTTTCTTAAAATTAATAAAAATAAAAATCTTAACACTCTCCTTGATTTAATTTTTTAAACTAAATTAAAAAAAATGTATAACAAATGTGACACTAATTAACATTGTCAATTCCAATCTTATTCATGTGGTGGATATCCAAAAAAAAAAAAATGGCTAGTTAATATTTAAATCATACAATTAAGTTTTGTACCAAAGAAATAATCATGTATATTTATTCAAATTAACTTTGTCACAAACAACAAATATAATTATTATTTATTTATTTAAACTCACTGCATCGATTTCTTTAAAATAAAAATTATATTATTGTTATTATTGTTATTTTAGCGAACTTGCGGAATTATTCAAAAAAAATTTCTTTAAATAAGGTAAACAATTGTTTTATGTACATAATTTGTTCTTCGTTTACTTTTCTAACAAATCAACGATAAAACGTTTTATTGTGTGTTCTTGCAAAAATTAATTTTTCTAACTTATATATACTAAATCGGTTTTCAATACTCTTCAAGAAAAATTATAAACCAACTGACAATTTAGAGATTATTTCTGCTGACCAGTTTTTTGTAATTATATTAGTTAATAAATTTTGGTTGGCAATAACTCTATATTAACAAAGCAAAGACTGGTCAGACCAGAAAAGGAATTTTGTAATGCATTGAGTATTAATTATAATATACATGAGTACTAATCTAAATAATAAAGTTTTATAGTGATACTGTACTATGGAAATTATACATTAGTGTATTTATACTTCTTTTTTAAGATCTTAATAAAAGTATAGGTATTTACATTTTTTTCGAAATATTATCTAATAAATTATAATATAATCAATTAATCCATTATATTATTAAATAATGTAAAATTATAATACAACATCCGAGATCAGATAGATATAAAAATTGACGACGAGAGTTTCTTTCCAATAGTGTAAAAATAAAAATAAAAATCGTTCACGAAATTTAGAATTTAAATTTACCATTACTTACTTTCATATTGATATTTAGATAATAAGTTTTGAAGTCAAATATCATATAGGCATGGAAGCTGCTATGGTCGCTTCTTAGAATTAAAAAAGTTTGATACTTCATCAATTTCGGGAGTTAGTGTATATAATTTCTGTTTATGTTTGCAAGTAGCGTGTTGAAATTATTTATTTGGATATTTTATATAAAATTTTGTTATAATTTTATGATTTTATTAGAATAGAGGAATTGGTCAAATTGATTACTAACTTTTTTTAATTTATGTTCAATAAATAAATATTAACAAATATCAAGATAATCTCAAATTAATTTTAATAATTAAAAAAATTAACTAATTTATTAATTAAATTAAATTAATTTAAGAATATGATCGAGAGTTTGAGTAACTTATGTATTTTCTTTATTATAGAGTATGTTCAATAAACAAGGAAAAGAAGACCCATTTAAGAATTCCAATTTTTTTAATCTTATAAATTACCAACAACGCATTAATAATTTATTAATATTAAGCATAATGTGTAATGTATTAATATATGTTAGCCTAGCATTGCTAGGCTTTTTGTTTTGAAAATTACGACATACAATATATATTTACACATATGTATATATTGACATATTCAATATTTAAAAAACAAAAGCAACAACTAGATTACAAATATTAATGACAAGCATTACAAAAAATCAAGACACAACATAACAAAGTGTAAACAACAAAGATACAGATTACATTCCAATATATTAATAAATATTAGAAATTTTATCTTATCCGAAAAATCAAAATATAAAAAAAAACCATTAAATATAATGAATTTGTCTAACATTAACCGTTGTGGTGATGGTGATACGATGAAGGGATAAAATCTATACATATAAACACGGCTTTGTTCGTAATTCATTCACATTCATACCTTTTGCCAAATTGGGCAAGTGGTAATGATGAAATTGATAAGATTATTCAAATGACTCAATCAGATATATTGAATTCAAGGATATAAAATTTTTAGCTAAAGGAGGGTTTGTCAGTATTTGGAAGCAGAATGAATTGATATGCCTGAAGAGTTATTTGAATTTATTATGAAAAAAATGTTTTTTGTTATCTTTAGTTGCAGAATTTGAATTAGGGCCGTTTAAAAAAAATGTTATTATTAAAGTTATTATTATTAAAAATTATTATTCTTGTTATTAAAAATAAATAATCATCAAGTGTTATTTGTCTATAATAATAATTGTTATTATTTTTCTTGCTTTTCGTTGCGTTGTTCTTTTTGAAAATCGTGAAAAGATCTGCCAGATTGGTGATTGATCAAAAAATCAAGATAAATATATAAACTTCTTTACCAATAAATCATAATATAGTTCCGCGCAGTGTTTAAAATTCAATGTGTAGAGTGTGCGCTGGCACAAAATTTAAAAAATGCACATGAAAAAAAATTCCGCACATAATTTAAAATTTGAATTTCAAACACTGGTTCCGCGTAATAGCCAAATACCACAAGGCAATAGCTACAGTTCCATTTCTTTTTTTTTTTGAACTCTAAAGTAATAGTTGCGACTCTTGCCTTAGTACAAGAATCTTTAATCCAAAGTAAAGATAACTGCTGCAGTTTTTGATTCTTTCAATTCTTTCAAGAATTTAAATTATCTTTATATTATTATATTTTATTATTCATATCATTCAACATTTATTAAAATGCAATAATAATAATTCTTTTCAAAATAAAAAAAATATATAATTAATGAGAAACCATTTGACAGATGTAACTCAGTAATGTTATGATATATTATAAAACATCTAGTTTATTTTTCGCTTATAATATTATACACACGTGATTAGTGGTGTCGCGTTTTCTATTTTTTATTTCTCAGTTGCCAAACTTGAATTTAACTTGTACCACTTTAAAAATGAACTCGTCTCTTATTTATGGTTCCTTTCATTTGTTGATAATTTACTTGTAAAATTAATTTTATTTGAGTCAGCTTCATCAATCAAACGTAAGATAAAATTACCAAAAAAAATATAATGTTTTGAACAATTCCGAATTTTATATTTGGGAATATAGACATTACATGGAAACACAAACAGTTAGACGTGCTTTCTGTATTGAAAGTATAATTATTGATATAGAAACATACCTCATCTCTTCTTCTTCATAGATCCCCAGCAAGTTGAAATGCACTCACTGTTTACAAAGTTCAGGGCTTAACCTTACCTAACGTATCATAAACTTATATTCACAGATGTTTGAAAAGAAAAGGAATGCATTTGCTGATAAAAGACCATGAGAGATAGAAACGCATCTGAATCACTTCCTATTTCTAGACACCTAATAATAACTAAATTTCTTAATCACTAATATTTAATATATTTAAACATTACATTAAAGTTATAATTTTGAACATTAATAAATTATACAACCAATCATGAACAATTATCTTAATCACATGGAGGTGGCGCATCTAAAAAATATCTAGTTCTAATAACATAAACATTAATAATACAAATTTGGGGGTCGTCTAAAGCAGAGTCCATCACGAGATTTTCCGTTGGCTATGGCCAATGAGAATCGTGAATTTTTTGTTTATACGGATCAGCCCGACGAAGAACAAAAGTGAAAAACACGAAAAATAAAAGAAACTAATGTCTAAACTTATCTTGGTGCATTAATAAAAAATGTCGGGGAGACAATTTTACATATAATAGCTACTAATAATTACTCAAACCCTAACCCTAACTCAGCACTTACTCTAATATTAATTAATTTCGGTAATCATGTGATGGACTCTGCTTTAGACATCCCCCAAATTTGTAACATTCTATGAAGAACAAAGAATATTCTAGGAAGAAATATGTATGTATCATGTTATAATGCAGATCAATCATGTGCATCATATACATGGAGAAAATCTTAAAGAACATTCTAATGCGAACAAATTTTAGAATTGATTGTCATTCGTACAAATTCTAGAATGCAAAAATTTTAATATTTACCAATCTATAAAATGACAAGCATTCAAAATTAAACTCATTTAAAAACAGTAGTATTATTTATATAATGCACCTAAAGTGAATTCCTTCTTATAACCTTTTTATATAATTAATTCATCACGTTTAAAATTTTATTCTATCTCAAATTTTTTTAATAAAAGAATTGCTCTTTGAAATTCAATAAATTTTATAAAATTTTTCGACAAAAAAATCTTCAAATAAATGGAAGCTATATGTTACAATGAAATTAAAACAACCGAAAGTAAAGAAAAATTTGGGGGATACTTGAAATTAGCTGAAGAAGGAAATCATATAGGACAGAATAATCTTGGAGATTGCTATTACTTTGGAACTGGAACGACAAAAGATGAAGAGAAGGCATTTCAATGGTACTTGAAATCAGCTGAAGGTGGATATAATGGTGGGCAATGTAATCTTGGATATTGTTATCGTCATGGGATCGGAACCACAAAAGATGAAGAGAAAGCATTTCAGTGGTATTTAAAATCAGCCGAAGGGGAAAACCATGAAGGACAGAATAATCTTGGAGGGTGCTATTACTTTGGAACTGGAGTTAGAAAAGATGAAGAGAAGGCATTTCAATGGTACTTGAAATCAGCTGAAGGGGGAAATAATAGTGGGCAATTTAATCTTGGATATTGTTATGATGATGGAATTGGAACCACAAAAGATGAAGAAAAAGCATTTAAGTGGTACTTGAAATCTGCTGAAGGGGAAAATCTTTTGGGACAGTATAATCTTGGATCTTGTTATCAAGATGGGATTGGAACCATAAAAGATGAAGAGAAAGCATTTCTGTGGTACTTGAAATCAGCTGAGGGGGGGAATCCTTCTGGACAGAATAATCTTGGATATTGTTATCGCCATGGGATTGGAACCACAAAAGATGAAAAGAAAGCATTTCTGTGGTACCTAAAATCAGCTGAAGGGGGAAACCGTGAAGGACAGAATGGTCTTGGATATTGTTATGATAACGGAATTGGAACCACAAAAGATGAAGAGAAAGCATTTCAGTGGTACTTGAAATCAGCTGAAGGGGGATATAATAGTGGGCAATATAATCTTGGATCTTGTTATCGAAATGGGATTGGAACCACGAAAGATGAAAATAAAGCATTTCAGTGGTACCTAAAATCAGCTGAAGGGGAAAACCATGAAGGACAGAATAATCTTGGAGAGTGCTATTACTTTGGAACTGGAGTCAGGAAAGATGAAAAGAAGGCATTTCAATGGTACTTGAAATCAGCTGAAGGGGAAGATCATGATGGACAGACTAATCTTGGATATTGTTATCAAAATGGGATTGGAACCACAAAAGATGAAGAGAAAGTATTTCTGTGGTATTTAAAATCAGCCAAAGGGGAAAACCATAAAGGACAGAATAATCTTGGAGAGTGCTATTACTTTGGAACTGGAGTTAGAAAAGATGAAGAGAAAGCATTTCAGTGGTATTTAAAATCAGCTGAAAGGGAATATAATGGTAGGCAATATAATCTTGGATATTGTTATTACCATAGGATTGGAACCACAAAAGATGAAGAGAGTTTATTTCTGTTGTACTTGAAATCAGCTGAGGGGGGAAACATTACTGGACAGTATGGTCTTGGATATTGTTATGATAACGGAATTGGAAACACAAAAGATAAAAAGAAAGCATTTCTGTGGTACTTGAAATCAGCTGAGGGGGGAAACATTACTGGACAGTGTAGTCTTGGATATTGTTATCGCCATGGGATTGGAACCACAAAAGATGAAGAGAAAGCATTTCTGTGGTACCTAAAATCAGCTAAAGGAGGAAATCATGAAGGACAGTGGAGTCTTGGATATTGTTATGATTACGGAATTGGAACCACAAAAGATGAAGAAAAAGCATTTCAGTGGTACTTGAAATCAGCTGAAGGGGGAAATCATAAAGGACAGAATGGTCTTGGAGAGTGCTATTACTATGGAACTGGAGTCAGAAAAGATGAAGAGAAAGCATTTCGGTGGTACTTGAAATCAGCTGAGGGGGGAGATAATCTGGGGCAGGTCAATCTTGGATATTGTTATCAAAATGGAATTGGAACCACAAAAGATGAAAATAAAGCATTTCAATGGTACTTGAAATCAGCTGAGAGGGGACACTACGGAGGACAGAAAAGTCTTGGTTATTGTTATCGAAATGAAATAGGAATTCTAAAGATTAAAAAACATCAAAATAAATTAAAGAATAGATGCCATAATTGTGAAGAATTAAATTTGCAAAATGATACATGTTTAAATTGTAAACTTATAGAAATGCAAAATTGGACTAGTGGTAATAATGAAATTGATAAGATTATTCAAATGACTCAATCTGATGATGATGCAAAAGAGTGGAAAATTTGGAGATGGATAAATTATAGTAAATTTAAGGATATAAAGTATTTAGCTGAAGGAGGATTTGGTAGTATTTGGAAAGCAGAATGGATAGATATGCCTGAAGAGTTATTTGAATTTTATAAATCAAATCAAGTTGCCTTGAAGAAGCTTAAGGATTCACAAGAAATTAGCTCAGGATTTTTAAAAGAGGTAAATATAAAATATATAAATATATCAATAAATTTTTATTTAATATAAATATAATTAATATTTTTCATAAATATAGTTAAAAGCAAATTTCCAATGTCGAAATAGATATGTTTTACCAATTTTAGGTATAACTCAAGATCCAATGACAAAAGAATATGTAATGGTTCTACGATATATGAAAAATGGAAATTTAAGAAATTTTCTTAAACAAAATAAATTATTACCTTGGATTGAAAGATTATGGTTATTGAATACTTTTATTAGGGGATTAGAAGTCATTCATAGTAAAGGACTTATTCATCGTGATCTTCATCCTGGCAATCTTATGATAACTGAAGCACATAACAATTCAAAATACAAATTTGTAAGATTAGGAGATTTAGGATTATGCAGATTAGCAAATGAAAATTCATCATCTGAAACATATGGTATATTACCATATATTGCACCTGAAGTATTAAATAAATATCAATATACNAAATTTGGAGATGGATAAATTATAGTAAATTTAAGGATATAGAATATTTAGCTGAAGGAGGATTTGGTAGTATTTGGAAAGCAGAATGGATAGATATGCCTGAAGAGTTATTTGAATTTTATAAATCAAATCAAGTTGCCTTGAAGAAGCTTAAGGATTCACAAGAAATTAGCTCAGGATTTTTAAAAGAGGTAAATATAAAATATATAAATATATCAATAAATTTTTATTTAATATAAATATAATTAATATTTTTCATAAATATAGTTAAAAGCAAATTTCCAATGTCGAAATAGATATGTTTTACCAATTTTAGGTATAACTCAAGATCCAATGACAAAAGAATATGTAATGGTTCTACGATATATGAAAAATGGAAATTTAAGAAATTTTCTTAAACAAAATAAATTATTACCTTGGATTGAAAGATTATGGTTATTGAATACTTTTATTAGGGGATTAGAAGTCATTCATAGTAAAGGACTTATTCATCGTGATCTTCATCCTGGCAATCTTATGATAACTGAAGCACATAACAATTCAAAATACAAATTTGTAAGATTAGGAGATTTAGGATTATGCAGATTAGCAAATGAAAATTCATCATCTGAAACATATGGTATATTACCATATATTGCACCTGAAGTATTAAATAAATATCAATATACAAAGGCTTCAGATATTTATAGTGTTGGAATTATTATGTGGATAATTTCAACAGGAAAAATACCATTTGCTATTAGAGCATATGATCCAGAATTAGCAGCTAATATTTTCAATGGACTTCGACCAAAAATTAATAGTAACACACCTCAATGTTATGTAGAATTAATGGAAAAATGTTGGCACAAAGATCCAACCAAGCGTCCAAATGCTAAAATGATTTTTAATACATTAGAAAAATGGATTGAGGAATTGATGTATAATGATAAAACAGAACATTCACTTATGTTTTTAAAAGCAAATGAAAAAATGCAAGATAAAGATTTTGAATTATCATCTGCTGAAACTACTCATTCTGAAGCATACCTTATAAGTCATCCTTTACCTTCGCTATCACATATTCAACCTTCTTCTATTTTAAGATTTGATATAAATAAATTGAATTTTAATTTTAATAATAATTAAGTTAAAATTTGTTTACTTTATGCAATTGAAATTTTAAAACTGAAATTTTTTAATTATAGTGTCTATAAATTACTTCACTTTGATCAGATATTATTTTTGAAAACTTTAGCTATTATTATTTCTAAAGAATTACCCAGGTTTACTAGGCAATGATGGGCCGTGCCGTAAATTTATATTTTTACCTCAATTAATAAACGTCTTGGAGTGAGGCTCCGTTGGTTTAAAAAAATTTAAAAAAAAAATTACTTTACGTTGTTACCGACGGAGGTTTATTCTTCTTAATAAACACGTGGGATGAACAGGAACTCTTGAAATAATATTAAAGATATTATTCAAAGAAATTATTAGTCAAAATAGATACAACTACTACTAATAGGTAGATTCTAGAAGTTAAATAAACTACTGTCAATAAGTGTATTGATTAATGTTAACTACTGATATCACGAGACAGCGCTCCAAATGATAAAGTAGGCGATTCAATACAAAAGGTTAGGTTATTATTAATAAGACAATAATACTAATAATTTCAAGGTAATAATAACCTTTATTAATGGTGATTGCAAAATACAAAAGAGACTAATTTACAAATAAATTAGTTACAAAGGTTTCCTAATTAAAAGATAGAATCCTAAACTAGCGAATTCAAAATCTGACTATAAACTGACTATTTTTGTCTCAGGCCAAAATCCATCCTTTATATAACTAATTTTTGGGTCCTTTGGGTCCTTTAGGTCCTTTGGATCCTTTAGGTCCTTTAGGTCCTTTAGGTCCTTTGGGTCCTTTAGGTCCTCGTAATACATGATCTACATATTAATTTACTACTATCTATGGTAAATCTATTACAGGACACAGTTACACTACACAACTACATATTCGTAAATCAATTTGTCTTTCGTATTACAGATAAGAACATAAATAAATGAATAAATAAATAAATACTAACTAAATATAAATATAATAATAAAATAATAAATAATATAAGTCAATAATATATAATAATAATTAAGATATATCTACTACAATATTACTACAGTAACAACGTGATATTTCAAAATCATTGAAGAATTTATGAATCTCTGTTACAGTTTCATGTAATGCAAGACCGACCCTTTTCTCACTTTGACTTTTGAACAGCTAAGAACACAATTAGAATATGCTGTGCTAAATTCATCGTTAAGCATCGTATTAACAATATATTTAATATATGTATCTTTGGATTCCGACATTTAATACCACTGTTTCATCAATGCAATATGCAGCATGACATTGTGACACATTAAAATAATATTTATTAGTATTCATTATTATTAGTTATATATTTATTCTTATATGTATTACCTTTGAATTTATAAATAAAGTAGATCAGTAGTACCGATTAGTAAGTACTACATTTAAAGGATTATCACTATGAATTTATCTAGGTATATATCCAGGTACGATACCTAGGGAAATACTCAGGTAAATACTTGTAAAGATAAAGGAAATTGTATTGTTTAGAAGGGAACCAATCTAATGGAAGGAATGGTAAGATTATCTGTGACGCAAGAAGCGTCTGGGAAGATATAAATACAGGTTCTTTTTAGATTGAGTTCGACAGAAGTTCGAAGTTAGAGTTTAGTTTAGTTAATATAGTTTACCTTTAGTTTTATAAGTCCTTTTAATTCTTTCAGTTCTTAACTTTCTTATTCTATTTTATTTTCTTAAATTCTTTATATTATTTATCTTTATTTATTATCTTTATATATATTATCCCGCATTATTATTTAATTGATAGTCCGCGAGTCAGGTGTAGAAAATGATCGACATACATTAAATAAATGTGACGGAAATTTACTAATTAAAAATAGTGATTCTAAATGTCAAGTGTCTCATTGTCAAAATGTCAAAACGACGTCGTTTTACTCCAAAACTCTTAGGAATTG
>PQFF01000284.1:150381-178497 GCA_003547095.1 Diversispora epigaea | reverse complement strand
TTATATTTTTTCAGAATTGCATTATGGTATTTTTGCACGAAATTGGTGGGAACCAGTTTCATTGGAATTAAAAAACACTGTAGTAACGGCTATTCCGTTTCGTCTATATATGTGTATTACTTGTAATCTCAATGGTAAAGACTTTATTCTTACTGTTGTTAAAAATAATAAAAATCAACTAAAACCTGGTTTCCAATGTACTTGTGAATGTATAAGTTCTGAAATAGAACTTTATTCTTCTACAGCAATAAATTCTTGTTATCAAAAGGTTTTCAACACTAAAACTGAGTATTCCGGTATATCAATCATGGGTTTTGATGATAAAAATATTATTCAACAACTACTTGATAAAGTAGAATTTATTCCAATATTTCTCCGAATTGAAAAATTTTCAACCGTAATATCAGGAATCGGCTACTCTTCTTTTGATCAGTTTTATGGAGCTGGAACAGGATTTATTTCTTCTTTTATTACACGATACAAGGGTTTACAGCATTTATTTTTATTGAGAATAGAAGACAGCCAATGTATTGTAGAAATATATTTAGATGACAATAAAATCCAGCAATATATTGGACTTACACCAGATGATGTTTGGAAAAATGTTGGAATTCATAAAAACTTTTTGGGTTCATATATCTTCGGAATTACTCATGAATCTATACAACAATTGTTAAATTTCGGGAATCAAAAGATTACATGTTTACCTAACGAATGGTGTAATCACAAAAAACTTTCAAAAATATTTGACTGTCATATAAAGACACGAAAAATTCCAAATACGATGATTAACTGGATACGGCTTTTTGATGATTGGTATAAACAACATAGTACTATTGTTCAATTTCCATCTGTACTTACTAAAATATATCCAGAAAATTATAAATTTCAGAACAAGGAACTAAGAGCATGGCGTGCTATGTTTCAAGCATGTGGTTGTTCAGATATAACTCCACTTTCACGTACGAAATCTCAAATTGAATTTTGGAGTAAAGCTTATGATATTAGAGCAGATAAAGAAAATTTATATAATTTATACAAAACAAATTTACTTTCTATTGATAACAAATCTGAATCAATTACAACTCAGCAAAAATTTTGGGAAAGTTTTCAAAATGCAATGAATTCAAATAAAAGGGGTCAAGATGGACGCGTTAGAATTCTATCTATTATTGCACTAAAATTCAGGTATATAGATTTACAACAAGAATTAAAAGTAAGTAAATATATAATTACATAATGTTTTATAAAATTTATAATAACTGTTATTATTTATATGATATAGGTTACACCTTATATTATAAATAAAGCAAGAAAACATGCAAGATTGCATGGTCCAGGAGCTCCTCCTCTAAATAAAATAAAAAGGACTGTTCAACGTATAGATGTTTCTAAAGAAGAGCAGTTTAAAATCTTTTTTCAAGATCGTGAAAATGTAACNAAATCTCAAATTGAATTTTGGAGTAAAGCTTATGATATTAGAGCAGATAAAGAAAATTTATATAATTTATACAAAACAAATTTACTTTCTATTGATAACAAATCTGAATCAATTACAACTCAGCAAAAATTTTGGGAAAGTTTTCAAAATGCAATGAATTCAAATAAAAGGGGTCAAGATGGACGCGTTAGAATTCTATCTATTATTGCACTAAAATTCAGGTATATAGATTTACAACAAGAATTAAAAGTAAGTAAATATATAATTACATAATGTTTTATAAAATTTATAATAACTGTTATTATTTATATGATATAGGTTACACCTTATATTATAAATAAAGCAAGAAAACATGCAAGATTGCATGGTCCAGGAGCTCCTCCTCTAAATAAAATAAAAAGGACTGTTCAACGTATAGATGTTTCTAAAGAAGAGCAGTTTAAAATCTTTTTTCAAGATCGTGAAAATGTAACCATGAGTTCTTATCAAATAGATGCAAAATCAGGATTGCCAATCTTGTATTTACGTGATCAAAAATGTAATTTATGGAATAAATATTCTGAAAACTATCCAACTGGAATAAAAAGAACCAATTTTATGGCTCGTCTACAAAATTCTAAAAATTTAAAATATCGTGATGACCTTGGAGGTTTATGCCAAATATGCAATGATTATGGATATGAAACATTTGAAAATTTATCCAATATAATTCGAAGTAATTTTGAAGATAAAACAATTATGGTTAGTATAATTTTGAATATTATAAGTTTATATAATATACAAATTTATTTATTTGAAATAACATTAGAATACAGTTCTTAACAAACTCGATAATCTAAAAAGACAAATGAAACGTGGCTTTGAAAAAGAATTGAAGATTAATTTAGATGGAAAAGTTACACATAATCCTTGTATTTCACATTGTTTACTATATGCATTTGGGGAATGCGATAATAATCATGAAACCCGATGCTCAGAATGTGATCAATTTTTTAATTTTTTCAATTTTATGAGTAAAAATATTTCAGAAAATTGGCAATCAAAACTTATTGAAGCCAAAGAAAAATTATTATATTACCTTTCACATCAAGCACGCAAGGTTTATCTAAATGCACAATTTAAGACTACATTATTAGAGTTGGATTTGGATGGAGCAATTATTATTGCTGATTATAAAATGCGAATTTTACCACAATCAGCACGCGAAACCAAACAAGATTTTTTTGGAAAACGTGGATGGACATTACATACTATTTTGATATTTACAAAAGAAATAAATTCTAATGAATTGAATATTGCAGCTTACGATCACTGGTCCTTAGATACTAAGCAAGATGCTTGGTTTACAGCATCTGCATTCGAAGCTGTTTTTGAAACCATTGAAAAAAAACCTAAGTGGATTAGAATAATTTCAGATAATGGTCCACATTATCATAATTCTGAACTCATGGCAATAATAAGCCATTGGCATGATTGGTATAATATCGAAATTAAAAGCTGGTTATTTCTTGAACCTGGTGAAGCAAAGACAACAGTAGATTCCCATCATGCTGCAGTAAGTATTATCAAAAGAATTTTTTTTTCAATACATATCAATTTTAACAAACTTTTATTTTTAGATAACACATGCAATTAAACGATACTTACGAATTGGATGTAATTTATCCAGTGGTGATGATATAGTTCAAGCAGTAAAAGGTTTATCAGGAACTTCATTAGCTAATCTTGAACCAAATCGGAATATTGAAGATGAAACCCATGAATTAGAAGAATTAGATAAATCAAAAAATATAAAAAAAAAAAAATCAAAAATTAAAACAATCAAAGGTATCTCAAAATTATTTTATTGGGAATGGCCATGCCAAGATAAATATGCAGGATATATACGTGCTCGTCCATTACCTCACGTTGGCAAGTGGAGCAATTTTTCACCATCATGTATAGCAGATCTTTGGAATTCTCCTCTTTATCGATCTCAACCAACAGTTTCTCAGTATACTGTTCCGGAAACTAAATGGACTATGCCAATTACTGTAGAATCAGGTATACAAATATTTGGATCAAATTGAAAATACTATTTCGATTTTTACAATTTTATAGATTCATTTGGTAACGGCATTGGTCTTGAAAATAAATAATAATAATAATTTCTTTTTATTTTTATTATGTAAATAATAATTATATAATTGTTTNGATCTAGATATAACGGAAAATAATATTGTAAATGAAGGTACAATATGATTTGAAAATTAGCTATATTGAGAAAAAATACAAGTAAAAATTTAGATATTTGAAAAAATTATAGATATAATAGATTTGACCATAATTTCTAATAATATAAATAACATAGAAGATATTGACATTGATATTGAAGGTAAATATATAATAATAATTTCTTTTTGTTTTTATTATGTAAAATAATAATTATACGATTATTTGGATCTAGATATAACGGAAAATAATATTGTAAATGAAGGTACAATATGATTTGAAAATTAGCTATATTGAGAAAAAAATACAAGTAAAAATTTAGATATTTGAAAAATTATAGATATAATAGATTTGACCGTAATTTCTAATAATATAAATAACATAGAAGATATTGACATTGATATTGAAGGTAAATATATAATAATAATTTCTTTTTGTTTTTATTATGTAAAATAATAATTATACAATTTGGATCTAGATATAACGGAAAATAATATTGAAAATGAAGGTATATATAATTTTAAGATTAGCTATATTGAGAAAAATACAAGTGAAAATTTAGATATTTGGAAAATTATAGATATAATAGATTTGACCGTAATCTCTAATAATATAAATAACGTAGAAGATATTGGTATGTAAAAGAATAAAACATTATAATAATTTTATAAAATAAATACTTACGCAGTAATTTTGAACGACCAGATTTTCCATTAGCAAAAGGATGGGCACTGAAAGGTACTCAAAAGTTTGGTGGGAGAGGTGGTAAGAGAATAAAAAAAGAAATAAAAACGCTGCTAGAACTTTTTTTCCTAAATGGAAATCGACAACAAAAAGACAAAATGAGTGCCCGAGAGATGCATATTGAACTTATGAAATATGTTGAAACGGAGGAATTTTTGGAAGAAGATATTCCAAAAGTTAGTACTATACAGAATTGGATAAATTCATACGCTCGAATTTTCAAAGAGCGAGCAACAGAACGTGAATTAAATAATGAGTAAGATCCGCTATATTATTATATATGTTTACTACATAAAAATATAATAAATATATAAAAAACGTAAGAATTTTATATAAAAAGTCAAAATTTCGTGCTTTTCTAATTTATTTTACCTAATGGCATACATTATAACGTACTAAATGCCGTTTGCCTCCAAAGTAAAGTTTGTCAAAAGAAACGATACATATTTATAACTTTGAAAATAAAATGGTGGGATATTGTATTACAATTTGTGCTATTTTAAATAAAATATATATATGAATTTTGGTAACGTTACTTATGGTCGAAAAAAGTAATTTAGATATCACTAATAGATGATCTGCGTCACTTGTGATACAAAAAATTATATAGCTGACTCGCGGATCATCAATTAATAAAGTTATCATTTTGTTGAAACCTTTGTATATTTTATCGCTGTTTAAACCTTTTACATATACGCTTTGCACAAGTAATACAAACTAACTTGGCGTGTAAAAGACCCCGTTACAATAAAGAACTCACTTACCCTTGCCTCTCTTACCTAACTTTGTAATTTGCTGTGGATTGATCAAGAGGATCTCCCGAAGCAGCACAATATTACTTAACTTGTAGGATAGTTTTTGTTAGGAAAGATTCTTTAACCTTCAGAACATTGTCGTAAAGGGCACGCGATAAATTGGTGCCTCCTGTGAGGTTGTGAAATAAATTAGTTTAATTTGTATAGTTTAATTTTAAAAGAATTTTATTTTTATTTTATTATTTTCTTTCGCACATATATTCCCTATTTATGGTTCAATCAGAAGAATTAAATAAATTAATTAGTGAATTATCAGAAATTTATAGTAGTAGAGTTAGACAAATAGTTCAAGAAACTTCTAGTTTTAATATATCCCAACTTAAAGAATTACAATATATTAGAAAACAACTTAACCTTTTATTCCAAATAAGAGATAATTGTTTAAAAGTACTTGAAGACTTAGAATTACTCAATTTATATTCATCTTTATCTTATTAGTTATAGTTTCTTTTATTTTTATTTCATTTATATCTCAAATATTTATTAGTATTATTTATATTTAATTAACATAGTAATATCATAGTATACATCCTATAACATATCTATTAGTTTATTAAAGTAGTATTTTTATATAATGGCAAATCCTCAAGTAACCCAGCAATTAGTTGCAGCCCTAAATCGATTAGGAGATAGAATGGAAATAAGGAATATAATTCCAATGCTCCAATTTCATGGAGGAGTCCAAGATCCAGTAGAATGGCTGGAAGAATTTGAAAGATGTGCTCAAATAAATAACTATGATAATGCTTATAAAATAAATACAGTTCAAGGATATTTATTAAATGAAGCACAAACATAGTTCACCTCTTTTGAAGCCATGCGAGGTCAATTTCAGTCTTGGCAAACCCGCAACAACCGTCCATTTGTACAACACTTTTTACACAAGTTTAGAACTCCAAACAGAGTTCTCCAATGGCGCTCTGAATTAAACAACAGAATGCAAAGACCAACAGAATCCATTGACCAATATGCTCAAGCAATAAAGAAATTAATTAGAAGAATTGATTATGATAATAATTGGTCAGAATCTGACAGAATCTACAATTTTACAAANCCTATAACATATCTATTAGTTTATTAAAGTAGTATTTTTATATAATGGCAAATCCTCAAGTAACCCAGCAATTAGTTGCAGCCCTAAATCGATTAGGAGATAGAATGGAAATAAGGAATATAATTCCAATGCTCCAATTTCATGGAGGAGTCCAAGATCCAGTAGAATGGCTGGAAGAATTTGAAAGATGTGCTCAAATAAATAACTATGATAATGCTTATAAAATAAATACAGTTCAAGGATATTTATTAAATGAAGCACAAACATAGTTCACCTCTTTTGAAGCCATGCGAGGTCAATTTCAGTCTTGGCAAACCCGCAACAACCGTCCATTTGTACAACACTTTTTACACAAGTTTAGAACTCCAAACAGAGTTCTCCAATGGCGCTCTGAATTAAACAACAGAATGCAAAGACCAACAGAATCCATTGACCAATATGCTCAAGCAATAAAGAAATTAATTAGAAGAATTGATTATGATAATAATTGGTCAGAATCTGACAGAATCTACAATTTTACAAAAGGATTAAGAAAAGAAATTGCCTTCCAAATCCGACCACAATTGGCCTTTCAACATAATATTACTCTAGAACAGACCATAGAAGCCGCCAGACAATTGGAAGAAAATAATTTAACACATCCTGAAATTTTTGCAGGAATGTATGGAACAGGATATAATTCTGTACCTACTTACAATCAATTTCCTCAGCAAACTCCAATGCAAAATTCTGTTGAAAATGCTGTTAATAATGCATTAGCTCCAATCCTTCAAGCATTAGAAAATCTTAACTTGAATCAAGGAAGCAGTAATATAGGAGTTACAAATCAACCCTCTCAACCTAACAGACCAAATAATAATAATAATTTTGGTAACAACAATGGAAACAATAGACAACAAAAAAGACCAGTAACTTGTTACAAATGTAATCAAATTGGACATTATGCAAGAAATTGTCCTGCTCCAATTAATAATCAAAATATACCACCGCAAGTGAATAATCAAGTACCTGTAAATCAGAATAATAACAATAATATGTATGCAGCACATTTATTTGCACAGTAACAACCTTATCAACAACCGCAACAGCAAGTGTACCCAATGCAAGTACCTCCAGTTCCTCAGCAACAAGTACCACAAATGCAACCAAATCGCAATATCCCAGTAGCTCCTGTTCAACAACCTTTACAAAATAACAACCAACAAGTGTTGGTAGGAATGCAAGATAATGATACTACCCAGATAGAGGAACAAGTTTTCCCTGTACCGCATTTAAACTATTAAGCGTACCCCAAGAGGGTGGGAGTACGACTATTAACAAAAACCCTTCATTAGTAGGAGGAGAATCTCAATATGCTCAACCGCAATAAAAGGTATTTGGCCAAAGAAGTACAAATGAAATAGAAGTAGAAGATGTGCTTATACCAAATAAATCAGAAGGAAGTAAAACTACTGGAAAGAAAGGAAAATGAAAGGCTACAGAAGGACAAGTAGAAAAGAAAAAGGGAAGACAAAAACTAACTTGGGCTGAATTACCCCTGATAGACCAAAAGACAATGCCTTATTCAATATCAATAGTAGAAGATCTATTACATTGTAAATCCAATATTACTTTAGGGCAATTGGCTAGTATACTAAAATATAAAAATGAACTAAGAAAAGCCATAACTCCAAGAAGAAAAAGGCCACCTAAACCTAAAGATGAAAAGGAAGAAGTTAAAACCCAAAGTGCTTCTTATAGCAATACTCTTATGATTTGTAAAGGACAAGTAGGAGGATGGACTGTAGATATTATTCTGGATAGTGGTTCTTCTGCCAGTATAATGTCTAAAAAATTTCTTGATCATTTAGAAAAGAAACCAAGTCGACAATCAAATAGAATGATCACAGGAATACATAGAAATAGAAAATCCAGTTTGGAAATAATAGATAACATAGCTGTACATATTGGAGATGTAGTAGTATCCACAGATATGGAAGTAATTGATACTCAATCCTATACTTTGGTATTGGGAACAGATTGGTTACAAAAAGCAAATGCAGTAATTAACTACAAAGATTCACAAGTAACAATATCTGATGGTAACAGAAGAGCGCAAGTTTCTTGTAGAAATTCTACTGCACCCTTATCAGTTCAAGAAGAAAATGAAGAAGAAGAATCTGATGAGGAAGATTATGAAGATGATGATGAAGAGGAAGAAGAAGATAATACAAATTTAGTATTAGTAATGAATGAGGAAGAAAGTCCTGATCAACACTTCTATAAATTTACTCCTTGGGGAATTGAGATAGACCATGAAACTTTTACATGGCAAGAATATGACTATATGAACTGATAATTTAATCCTTGGCTGACAAATCAGAAGTATAGACATCAGATTAAACATTGGTTTGAAGGACCTGATAAAAATTGTTGGTGTCAAAAACACTTACATACAGGAAGTGACAGATGTGCAGACTGTTACAACAAATATTCCCAATGGGAAACTATCCAAACTATCCCTATACAAGAAATCCGCAATGCCTAATTCTTATTAGTATCTGGAGGAGCAGAAGAATTAGCTCAAAATGAATATAATTTTATTGTCCAAGACATTTTGGAGAAATATCCACAGGCAGTAGCCAAAGACTTAACTCAATTAGGCCGTACTAATATAGTAACTCATCACATTGATACAGGTGATGCAAGAGAAATAAAACAACATTATTACAGAATGTCCCCCAAACACGAGTCTTTTATAAAGGAAAAAATAGAACACCTTAAACAACAAGGACTTATTGTACCTTCGCATAGCCCCTGGACTTCACCTGCTTTGGTAGTTGGAAAAGCAAATGGAAAATTGAGACTGGTGGTAGATTACCGACAATTAAATAAAGTGACCAAACCAGATGCATACTTACTTTCAAAAATCTCTGATATGCTAGATGCTCTTGCCCACTGTCGATACTTTTCAACTTTAGACTTGACTTCTGGATTCTGGCAAGTGGCAATGAATGCTCAGGACTATACTTGCATGCAAAATTATTTTGGGGCCCCGAAATTACAATTTTGGGGAAAAAAGTCGAAATAGTTTTTCATAGAAGACGAAATTATTTTACTTAAAACCTGAAATTTTTTGACCACCCAGATTTATTCTTTGATTGAAGATACACATAACTAGATACTTTTTTTACTTTCATATATAGAATAGATTCTGCATAAATCTCAAAAAGTCGAAATACCTCAAAAATCCAAAATCAATTTTAGGAACATGTATACTCAGGACCAAGAGAAAACTGCCTTCAGCACTAAATTTGGAACTTATGAATTTACAGTAATGCCCTTTGGCCTAATGAATGCTCCGCTACCTTCCAAAGGTTGATGGATAATGTGTTCTATGACATCACTTGGAAGTTTGCTCTAGTGTATATGGATGACATTATCATCTATTCCAAATCCCTTGAAGATCACTGTGCCCATCTTGAACAAGTTTTACAACTTTTAATAAAGGCAGGACTAAAGTTAAATCCTGATAAGTGTGATTTCTTTAAAAAACAGATACTTTTCTTGGGACATATGGTCTCAGAAGAAGGAATAAAACCCAACCCAACTTTGGTTGAGAAAATCAAAGAATGTCCACAACCAAATACCAAACGAAAAGTAAGATCTTTTCTAGGACTTGCCTCATATTATAGGAGATTTATCAAGGATTTCTCCAAAATTGCTAAACCTTTGTATGACTTAACAAAACAAAATGAAACCTTCCGCTGGACGGATANTTTGGAACTTATGAATTTACAGTAATGCCCTTTGGCCTAATGAATGCTCCGCTACCTTCCAAAGGTTGATGGATAATGTGTTCTATGACATCACTTGGAAGTTTGCTCTAGTGTATATGGATGACATTATCATCTATTCCAAATCCCTTGAAGATCACTGTGCCCATCTTGAACAAGTTTTACAACTTTTAATAAAGGCAGGACTAAAGTTAAATCCTGATAAGTGTGATTTCTTTAAAAAACAGATACTTTTCTTGGGACATATGGTCTCAGAAGAAGGAATAAAACCCAACCCAACTTTGGTTGAGAAAATCAAAGAATGTCCGCAACCAAATACCAAACGAAAAGTAAGATCTTTTCTAGGACTTGCCTCATATTATAGGAGATTTATCAAGGATTTCTCCAAAATTGCTAAACCTTTGTATGACTTAACAAAACAAAATGAAACCTTCCGCTGGACGGATACTTGCCAAGCAGCCTTTGAACATTTGAGAACCTGTTTAACCACACAACCCATTGTAATTTATCCTGACTTTGTCAGACCTTTTATTTTACATACTGATGCTTCTGATTATGTTGTTGGAGCTGTTCTAGCTCAGGTAGATGACAACAAAAGAGAACATGTTATTGCTTATGCCAGCCGAATACTAAATGATGCTGAACGAAATTATACTGTGACTGAGAAGGAATGCCTCGCCATTATTTGGGCTACCAAATACTTTCACCATTTTCTACAAGGACATGAATTCAGTATAGTGACAGATCATGAAGCTATACCTTGGTTGAAGAAACACAAACAACCAAAAGGACGACTCGCCAGGTGGATAATTCATTTGTCAGAATATGACCCTTATACTATTATTAAAAGAAGAGGAAGTAATCATACAAATGCAGATGCGCTCTCAAGATTAGAGACTAGCCCCGTAGATAGCTTACTTTCTTTCTTATATTAACACCCTTATATATATATTAAAACTACATAAGTCAAATGGACTTGAAAGTGTACAACGAATTTATTGATTACTTACTTAGACATAATTATCCTGATAACTTCACCCCTCAAGAAAAACAAAATTTGACAAGAAAAGCAATACAGTATACAGTAGAAAATGGCATTTTATTTAGAAAGAACAAACAGAAACCAGAACAACTCCTTCGAGTAATTACTCTGCAGGATAGAGAAAAGATATTATATAATTTACATTCCTCTCCTTTGGCAGGACATTTTGGAATAAAGAAAACAATAGAAAAGGCAATTGAAAGATATTATTGGCCTTATATGGGAAAAGATATTAAAGAATATATTCAATCATGTGATAGCTGTCAAAGATTTGGAAAACCTCAAAAGATACAATTAACACAATCAATACCAGTAGTTCAACCTTTTTATCAAATAGGAATAGATTATGTAAGACCATTAAATCCTACACCAGATGGAAATAAATATATATTAGTAGCAGTAGATTATTTTACTAAGTGGCCAGAAGCTAAAGCAGTAAAAGAAGCCACTGCAAAAGAAACAGCACAATTTTTGTATGAAACCATTATTTGTCAACATGGAACCCCTTCAATAATACTCTCAGATAGAGGATCCCATTTTGTCAATGATACCATTAAATTGATGAAAGAAGAAATTGGATTTCGACATAAACTTGCTTCAGCCTATCATCCCCAAACAAATGGATTAACAGAAAGATTCAATGAAATTTTATACAGAGCCCTCGCTAAAAGTTTGCAAAATAATGAATCAAATTGGGACCAATTACTCCCCAGTATTTTATTTGCCTATAGAACCCTTAAACAAGAATCCACTCAGCAAACCCCTTTTTATCTACATCAGTAAATTTTTTTAAACGTAAGCCTTCGAAGTCCTTCACTCTGATAACCTTCGAATACCTCCAACATAAACGTAATATTTACGAAGGTTATTGGTACCGAAAACCTTCATTTTTATTAATAAAACGTAATACTCCGGAGGTTATTGATATCGATAACCTTCAATAACCTTCACTTTATCATAATAAACGTAATATTTGCAAAGGTTATTGGTCTGATAACCTTCAATAATCTTTGAAAACGAAATTATTACAATAACCTCCGACTTAAAAAATTTCTTGATGTAGTACATGGAAGAGAAGCACAATTACCAATAGATTTGAAAATCCAAGAACAAAATTTAGAGCCAATTAATAATTTTGATGAATCCCTGAAAAGAAGAATTAGTGTCTTAAAAGGAGTTTTTATTGATACACAAATAATGAACCTTAGAAATATTCAGCATGCCCAAGAGCGACAAGTAAAACTTAGAAAAGCTCACACTTATAAAATAGGAGATATAGTTTTATTGTATGACTCTGCAAAACAAAATCTTCATGGAGATAAATTTTCCATAAGATGGACAGGACCCTTTTGGATTGACAAAATTTTGGGAAGTAGTACATACCTAATTCGTGATAAATTAGGAGTAGTAAGACAGAGACCAGTTCATGTGGAAAGATTAAAACATTATAAACAAAGGTACCTTGTGGAACCACATGTAATAATTACCCCTAATTTAGTATAAAATTAATTTAGTGTAAATTCTTAAAATTAGTATAAATAGTAGATCGATACTATGGGTAATTTTAGTGAGAAGTAAAATGGAATTACAATTGTCAGACACCCAACAACAAAGTTATTCGAATTATACCGAATCCTTCAAGTTCCCCCAAATGAAGTAAATATTCAAATGAGCTCTGGAAAAATTCAAGTAAAATGTAACGAGATCGAAACCATCTTGTTAGTTCCTACCTTTAACAAGAAAAGAAATATTGAATCATTTGTAAACGAAGTATATGATGTAGATATTGACCTTGATATGACAGTTAAAGATGAAAAAGATCTAATTAAACTTTTACAATATGTTTCTGATCCTCACATGGCAAATGGACAGAAAATATTAGCATATTCAAAAATTTGGAAAAAATGTAACCGAAGAGTAAAAGAGGAAGGAACTTCTCTTTTAACAATAAAAAGAAAACTCGAATCTCTTACAAATAAAAATAGCAGAAGAATCATGAGAATCGCAAAAGGAGCTCATAAAGTTATGGAAATAATGGGAGATTTCTTCCCAAGAAAATTGGAATTTATAACCCCTACCTGATTACAATATGTTAAAAAAGATGAATTTGAAAGTTTCCTGGTACAAACTCAAATCAAATATAGAAAAGGAATCGAGCATCTCGCAGGAGCTCGAAGTTAAAGGAAGAAATGTTGTAATACATTAAAATAATATTTATTAGTATTCATTATTATTAGTTATATATTTATTCTTATATGTATTACCTTTGAATTTATAAATAGAGTAGATCAGTAGTACCGATTAGTAAGTACTACATTTAAAGGATTATCACTATGAATTTACCTAGGTATATACCCAGGTACGATACCTAGGGAAATACTCAGGTAAATACTTGTAAAGATAAAGGAAATTGTATTGTTTAGAAGGGAACCAATTTAATGGAAGGAATGGTAAGATTATCTGTGACGCAGGAAGTGTCTGGGAAGATATAAATACAGGTCCTTTTTAGATTGAGTTCGACAGAAGTTCGAAATTAGAGTTTAGTTTAGTTAATATAGTTTACCTTTAGTTTTATAAGTCCTTTTAATTCTTTTAGTTCTTAACTTTCTTATTCTATTTTATTTTCTTAAATTCTTTATATTATTTATCTTTATTTATTATCTTTATATATATTATCCCGCATTATTATTTAATAAAGTTATCATTTTGTTGAAACCTTTGTATATTTTATCGCTGTTTAAACCTTTTACATATACGCTGTTGACCGTGACTACCTTCGTGACCTAAAGTCAGGGTTACAAGTCAACTACTAACAGGGATTATATCTTATATAAATGAACTAATATAAGTAATATGTTAAAGTTGCGATGGTTTTATTACGAAGGATTTATTATGCGGTTGTATGTGTCGAAAGAGGCAAAGGGTGAGTTTTATAAAAGTTTATTCACAAAGAATAAAAACAATGATTCACACAGAATTATCAAATCAAACTGTCACAGAGACTTTATTACAAATTTACTATAACTACGGGTTATTATACAATTACTACCTAATTGTATGTTAACTACACTATTTCAAGACTTAACTATCTTGAATTCTGAACTCTATCCTACTAACTGTCTGTCAGGTTGAGGGAAAACTCAGCCTTTATATATATTTCAGATTATGTCTGTGTTTATGTCTGTGTTCTTGTCTAGATGTATGTTAAATACTACGTCTAGATCTAAGTCTGTAACTATGTCTCTTGTATTGTCGAAGATCGTGTTTGTAATTATGTCTGTACTCTTGTCTAATATCTTGTCTGTACTACAGATCTACTTTAAAATTACAAATCTATTTAAGAACTATTTTTGGTAATGAACTATAATTCGTATTACATGACAGAATTAATTGACAATACTAATAGCTATAATATATAAAATATAATAATAAGGATAATACATATGAGAATACAATAATAAATAATAATAATATAGATAATATAGAAAATATAAAAATATGTTGACAACGCTTTGCACAAGTAACACAAACTAACTTGGCGTGTAAAAGACCCCGTTACAATAAAGAACTCACTTACCCTTGCCTCTCTTACCTAACTTTGTAATTTGCTGTGGATTGATTAAGAGGATCTCCCGAAGCAGCACAATATTACTTAACTTGTAGGATAGTTTTTGTTAGGAAAGATTCTTTAACCTTCAGAACATTGTCATAAAGGGCACGCAACAACATGCCTGTAAAACATTTAAAGCTTTCCATAAGCAATCTTTTGTAAGGCAGAAATTTCATCTAATGATATATTTCTACTTAATAAAAAAAAATTCATCATAATTTAATTAAACCTTGAAAATATTGTAGTCACTGACAATAATCTATAATAAAAATCTTTAATTACATATTTTCATATATTCTATGCTTTCTTTTCTTTTATTGGTGAAAATCGAAATCTCGTTTTGTGTGGATCTTGAAAATATAATTACATATTGAGAATGCACGAATTCCACATGAAATGTGCACGGGATTTCGAAATGTCGTGAAGGTCACGGAAGATGACATTGAGATGACAGTGTAACTGGATGAGTGTGTTACCATCTAGATGACAGATTATTCACCTTTGTACGAAGTATTTCATCCTTGTGTGTCATCTTTAAAAATAGAAAAGAACGTGTTTAGACGCGACAACGAAGTATGAGGGAAAACAAGTTCGAAAGTGTATAAAATAGACTGGTAATTTAGGATGTGAAAAGGATCAACTCATTTTTACAATTTTTATAATTTTTAATTTTCTTTTGGTACATTTCGAATAATTACGAAAATCTTTTACCTAATTGGTAATAAAATANATATTGTAGTCACTGACAATAATCTATAATAAAAATCTTTAATTACATATTTTCATATATTCTATGCTTTCTTTTCTTTTATTGGTGAAAATCGAAATCTCGTTTTGTGTGGATCTTGAAAATATAATTACATATTGAGAATGCACGAATTCCACATGAAATGTGCACGGGATTTCGAAATGTCGTGAAGGTCACGGAAGATGACATTGAGATGACAGTGTAACTGGATGAGTGTGTTACCATCTAGATGACAGATTATTCACCTTTGTACGAAGTATTTCATCCTTGTGTGTCATCTTTAAAAATAGAAAAGAACGTGTTTAGACGCGACAACGAAGTATGAGGGAAAACAAGTTCGAAAGTGTATAAAATAGACTGGTAATTTAGGATGTGAAAAGGATCAGCTCATTTTTACAATTTTTATAATTTTTAATTTTCTTTTGGTACATTTCGAATAATTACGAAAATCTTTTACCTAATTGGTAATAAAATAATAAATAATTTTTTGGTTCGCATTTTATAATAAAAATAAATAATAAAAATAGAAACATATTATTTTGATTTAGCAACAGAGATAAGACACGCCAAAGCAGTGATATATTTTTGTTGTTACATCTTTGAAATAAGTTTAAAAGTTTTGATATACACCGTAATAATTTGATACATTTTTATATTTTTATTTCGTGATAACAGCAATATTGGTGAGAAACGGTTAACAGCCCGTAATACCTCTATTACTAATTTTGTAATTTCTTAAATAAAGTTACTGAATAAAGTCTGAAGCTAAGATTCGGAAGTTTGCGTAGTGAGCTGTAAAAAAATACTTTTACTCCACTTACTCACGTACCTTCAGATCGCACCTGTGTGTACGGTGTTAAGAGTTTATTTTATATATCTATTTGTTGCAAGTAGGCAAGTGACTGCTTAATCCTACTGGCGGATAGTAGGCGTTACAAAATATTGCGTACAAGAGTACGTTGAGTTAGTACGAAAAGGAGTGTGACGAGAGTTCGATTTAGTGGGACTGATTGACGTAACTTTACTCCTTGTTCTGGACAGACCGCCACAGATTTTGGTGCCTCCTGTGAGGTTTAACATAAAGTATTCTTAAAAGAAGTAGTGTTTCACAGATTTACGAGAATTTTGATAAATATAATTAGAGTTTATATTGTTTGAGATATCCCCTTTAAAAATCCAAAAGATTATTCCCGCCAAAAGAAAGCGTAACAATACGAAATATTCCTAAAACGACAGAAATTTCTGTTCCCAACAAAAACTTTCGAGCACAAAACAGTCGTTAACATAATAAAGTTCTTACAAATCAAACGATCAACGACGAAGACAAACGTCTTGAAATTTGTGTAACAAGACAACAAGAATCTGTATCCCTACGAAACAATAGCCACCGTGACGAATAAAAGAATAACTAAAGAAATAAGTCGCAGCACCGAAGAAAGCAGAACTAACGCTTTAATAAAGGGATTACAAGACGCCTTTCATATCAGAAATGATGTGAAGATGCTGACGTTTGGAGGAGGAAATCGAGACCCTATGGAATGATTGAAGGAATTCAACAGATCTGCTAGGATAAATCAGTACACTAGCGAATATAAGCTTCAAGTCGTCGCCAGATACTTACAAGGTGTAGCGGGACTATGGTTCAGCGAAACACAAGAGGGACAAAATCCCATTACGCATTGGAACGACAAAAACCGTGTATCATTCGAAGCCTTGTTTCTAGCCACTTTTAAGACCACCGCATTGATAAACCAATGGAGGTTCGAACTATCAATGAAAATACAGAAGGTAAATGAAACAGTGGAGCAGTACGCTAACGACGTCAAGAAGCTGATCAGACGCATCGACGGCGAGAACAGATAGGGCGAGGACGAAAAGGTCTGGCAATTCCTAAAAGGGTTACAAAAAGATATTGCATACCAGGCACGACCCTTATCCTGTCCCAAGAAAATCCCTCTTTAGAAGCAGCAATTAGAATTGCGAAACAATTCGAAGAGAATGCGCAGACATACCCTGAAGCCACGGTCGGGTATGGCGCTGCTACATACGTAAACCCCCAGGGATTTACGCCAAGTCGCGACCAGAATAGAAATAGAGAAGACGTAATAGAGCGCATTGTACAAAAGGTACTTGCGCCAATCGTCGAAAAGTTACAGAGAATTACGGAAAGGGATGAGAGACCTACACATACATCCTACAGAAGGCCGAACTACAACAACGATATTAGAGGACAGAACACATGGAACCGTAACAATAATGCCAATGACCCGTTTCGCTGCTTTTTCTGCGGGCAAGCGGGACACATAGCNCTGATCAGACGCATCGACGGCGAGAACAGATAGGGCGAGGACGAAAAGGTCTGGCAATTCCTAAAAGGGTTACAAAAAGATATTGCATACCAGGCACGACCCTTATCCTGTCCCAAGAAAATCCCTCTTTAGAAGCAGCAATTAGAATTGCGAAACAATTCGAAGAGAATGCGCAGACATACCCTGAAGCCACGGTCGGGTATGGCGCTGCTACATACGTAAACCCCCAGGGATTTACGCCAAGTCGCGACCAGAATAGAAATAGAGAAGACGTAATAGAGCGCATTGTACAAAAGGTACTTGCGCCAATCGTCGAAAAGTTACAGAGAATTACGGAAAGGGATGAGAGACCTACACATACATCCTACAGAAGGCCGAACTACAACAACGATATTAGAGGACAGAACACATGGAACCGTAACAATAATGCCAATGACCCGTTTCGCTGCTTTTTCTGTGGACAAGCGGGACACATAGCAAGAATGTGCTCTACAAAGCAAGGAAACCTGGGAAATCCCGCTACACTCCCGCCTCGAGAACCGGCTAGAGCGGTTCAGCCTCAAGCTAATGTCGCGATGAATCAATCCGTAAACCAAATACCGTTAAATAGCGCAAATGGCAACACATTCGTGACCCAACAAGAAGAAGTCAAGCAGCCCGCTGCTACCACATGGAAAACAGCACGGTGTTACCGTAGTAATATTGTAATAGATAATTATTATTATATATTATTGGCTTATATTATTATTTTGTTATTATATTTTGTTAGTATTTATTTATTTATTTATTTATTTATTTATTTATTTATATACGAAAGACAAATTGATTTACAAATATGTAGTTGTGTAGTGTAACTGTGTCCTGTAATAGATTTACCTTAGATAGTAGTAAATTAATATGTAGATCATGTATTACAAGGACCCAAAGGACCCAAAGGACCTAAAGGACCTAAAGGACCTAAAGGACCCAAAGGACCCAAAGGATCTAAAGGACCCAAAGGACCCAAAAATTAGTTATATAAAGGATGGATTTTGGCCTGAGGCAAGGCAGTCAGTTTATAGTCAGATTTAGAATTCGTTAGTTTAGGATTCTATCCTTTAATTAAGAAGCCTTTTGTAACTAATTTATTTGTAAATTAGTCTCTTTTGTATTTGCAATTACCATTAATAAAGGTTATTATTACCTTGAAATTATCAGTATTATTGTTTTATTAATAATAACCAAACCCTTTGTATTGAATTGCCTACTTTATCATTTGGAGCGCCGTCTCGTAATATTAATAGTTAACACTAATCAATGCACTTATTAACAGTAGTTATTTAACTTCTAGAACCTACCTATTAGTAGTAGTTGTATCTATTTTGACTAATAGTTTCCTTGAATAATATCTTTAATATTATTTCAAAAGTTCCTGTTCATCCCACGTGTTTATTAAGAAGGATAAACCTCCGTCGGTAACAATTTGGTGCCTTCTAGCGGAAACGCAAAAAGAAATTATACTGTTAATGGTTATTGCCAAACGACGCAACGATTGTGTGGACGAAGCAATCAAACAAAAGAACGAAGCTCTCTCTGAAATTGTTGAAAGAGAACTATCCTGAGAAGAAAAGGATCCTAACTACGAAGTAACTTATACTTTAAAGGACCTCAATTGAGTAAAGGATTATCTCGATTTGATTAAACATCACGTGTAGATTCGTGATAATATTCTTATTGACAACGGAAGAACTGTCTTCAACATACCGACCAGATCTAAGCCAAAGAATAATTGAAATTCTTAAGCTAACGTTTTGGAGTCGACACCTCGAAACTCGACAAGGCGAACTGTTCATCGATTAACCCCAGAAGAAAGAGAACAAAGAAGACAACGATATCAACAACGTCGACTTGAGCGACAAATTCAAAGAGAAAATCAGAATCCAGTTACTGTTAGGTTGCCCGCAAGTAATTCAACAACAACTTCCTCCTCCGCAACTATTGGAACATTTGGAACCACTCCTCGACACAGACGCCGATCTAACGAAACTCCTCAAAGTTTCTCACAGGCAGTATCACCTAGGCGATCACCAGAACAAGGCACACCACGTGTAGTTACCCCTCCAAACAATTGGGACCAACTCCAAAACATCCGAACTTTCTATCAACCATTACAACCATTAGATTTTAATCTCATTAATCAACAATTGGCAGAAGCTCATTTAACTGCCTCTGATAATAGCGACAGTAGTGATACTGATACTGAAGACGAGATGGCAAACACTGTACTTGATTACTTGGAGGACAACTTACATAACCATACGTCCCTCCGAATCGATCCATTTTATGGGGATGAAACGCAGGACCCTCTTCAATAGATGCTTCATTTTGAGAAGGTCACCCGTAGTAATGCATGGGATGAAGCAAAAAAGATTCGCAAGTATGCCACCTACACCTACCTTGAAGACGATGCCGAAGAATAGTATGATGAAATAAATGCTGGCGATATGGCCGATTGGGCCGCTTGGAAAGCTGGATTTGTGGAAAAATATTGTAATACCCGGTGGAGAAATAAATGGATGCGTGAATTAGAAAACAATCGCCAACGACAAGGAGAAACTGTCGATGCTTACTATGCGAGATTTAGACGATTGGTGAAACGAGTAGACATTAATGCTAACCAACATAAACGACTCTTCATAAAAGGATTGTTACCTCATATCGCACCATTGATAACCATGCAAGCCCCAGGTACCTTAGCTGCTGCTTTAGAACTAGCACAGGCTTATGAAGAAGGATTGGATATGGTAAATGAAATTGAACCACATAAACAAAAAAGTAAAAAGAAAGTTGTTGAAAGTTCAGACGAAGAAGAAGAGGAAGAAGAAGAGGAAAGGAAACCAAAGAAAACAGTACTTAAAAAGAAAAAGAAAGAAACTAAAGTAACTTTCGATCCTGCTCACAATCTCGACGACTTGGCAAAGAAATTTGAAAAGATGCAATTAAATTTAATCCAAAAAATGGAAAAGTTAACTACGCAAGTTAACCAACAACCTAACTACCGCAACCGAGGAAATAACCGCGACAACTCTTCACAAAATAATTGGAACAATCGAGGTAATCGAAACAACAGAAATAATAATCGAGAAACTCGTACTTGTTTCAAATGTGGAAAGGAAGGACATATCTCTTGGGATTGTCCTGATCGCAAGGATAATTCAGATAACTCTGCACATGCCAAATTAGTGGAAGTTGAAGAAGAAAGTGAAAAAGAGGAAGATAAACTTTTACAACACCTTCTCGATGCTTATGATGCTTATTTGGGAAAACGAGAAAGGGATGACAGTAATGACGAAGATACACCTATTAAACGACCTCGTAAAACTAATATTCCTGAGCCGAAACCCAGCTTGAATACCTTTGGACTTCCTAAAACAACGAGTGCACCAGTACCTAAAGTTGTTAAAACTGAAATCACTCCAAAGAAAAAGTCTAAGAAAAAGGAAGTAATTAAAATGGTGAAAGGAAATAAGGAAAAGAAAAAGGAAAACGCAACTCAACCACCACTTTTTAGGAAAAAGGATTTTGACATTGTGGAACAACTGCAAAACCAACCCGCTGGTTTATCTTGGGCCGATGCTTTAGAAGTCCCATCCATCAGAAAAAGTTTCTTTGAAGCCCTTCGAAAGCCAAAAGAAAAGGAAATTAAATTGGCAGACCAGGAGTACTCTTTAAAAACTACCGCCTTAAAATGTAACGTCGCAGTAGGAGTTTATACTGTGCCTACTATTGTTGACAGTGGCGTAGCAATTAGCATTGTTACTCACGATGCTATGGAACAATTAGGTTATGAAATTGAGGAAGCTTCTAAAAGTATTATCTTACCTGCTACTGGAAAGAAAACTCAACCCTTAGGAGTTATTCGTGACTTACCAATTACTATCCAAGGCCAAACTATTCCTATTGATGTGGAAGTAATCGATGCCGCTACTTACTCTTTATTATTGGAAAATAATTGGCTCATAAAAGCTAATGCTTCATATAATTGGAGCGACCAAGAATTAACTCTCAGATGGCGAGGAAAAACCCTTACTGTTCCTGCCAACTGTTCAAAGGAAACTAAAGAAGAGTTTTCTGAGTTTATTGAAAATACAGATGAAGAAAGTACTAATGAAAGTGATACTGAAACAGAAGAATTCGAGGAAGATGATGAAGAAATCATTTTCAAAAATACAACGATTGAAGATGACGATGACGAAAATGATGAGGATACCGTACCTGTATTCCTAAGTGAAAATTAAATAAAAATGAATTGGATATTGGTCAACTAAATAACCACCAACAACAAAAATTTGATAAATTAATGGAGCGAAATAAAGATTTATTCGCCAATGACGTCAGTTCACTAGGACGAACAAATATCATTAAACATCAAATAGACGTAGGAGAAGCAAAACCTATTAAACAACGCTTCTACCGGACACACCCCGATGAAGATCAATTTATCAAAGAAGAATTTGACCGAATGTTGGACAAGAGTTTAATAAAAAGATCTAAAAGCCCTTGGGCCTCTCCTGTTGTTCTTGTTAAAAAGAAAAATGACAAATTGAGATTTTGTGTTGATTACTGAAAGTTGAATACTGAAACACGGAAAGATGCCTACCCAATTCCCCGCATTGAGGATATGTTGAATGCCCTCCGAGATGCAAAATGGTTTACCACCCTTAATCTTGCTAGTGGTTATTGGCAAGTAGAAATGGATCCCAAAGACCAGGATAAAACCGCATTTATCACCAAACAAGGAATTTATGAGTTCACGGTAATGCCCTTTGGACTTACTAATGCTCCAGCTAAGGGTGAAAGGCTCAATTGATATGAAGGCTGGCTCAATAATTGCACCTTTGGCTAATTAATTTTGCGCCAGCTAAATTCTAGCTAAATTCTGGCTCAAAGGCTAATTAAATTGCGCCGGTTAAATTCTGGCTCAAAGGCTAATTAATTTTTTTCTGGCTAAATTCAGGCGCAATTTCTGATTGGCTGGCGCAATTTTGGTCACGTGACAAAAGGTTGATCAGATAAAATTATTAATTAATTTTACTGATATTAACATTTTAATATATTGTTTTAAAATAGCTATAATTTGGTCAATTTTAATGTTACAGAAATTAAATATATATCATCTTGTAGCTAAGAACCAGATCTTTCGATCTGTCATAGGAATATCATAGTAGAAAATCGCTCCTAGTTACGTAAAATTGATTTGAAATTAAAGTTAAAATTAATTATTTTTAAAAATTTAAAAATAATTATTTAATAAATTTTATAATTGCGCCAGCCAATCAGAATTGCGCCATTATTTAGCCTTTGCGCCAGAATTTAGCCATTGCGCCTGATTGCGCCGTGGCTAAATTCCAGGCTCAATTAGCTAAATTAAATCTGGCTAAATTTCTGGCTCAATTCGTATTGCGCCTACTATCCCTAGCTCCAGCAACCTTCCAACGCCTTATGGACCATGTTTTAAATGATATGTTATATCAAGGAGTTATTGTTTACCTTGATGATATTAATATTTACTCGAAAACTTTTGACGAGTACTTAAATAAATTGGGAAAAGTGTTTCAACGACTACGAGCCGCCGGATTAAAATTGGGACCTGACAAGTGTCACTTCTTACAACCTAANGCAAAATGGTTTACCACCCTTAATCTTGCTAGTGGTTATTGGCAAGTAGAAATGGATCCCAAAGACCAGGATAAAACCGCATTTATCACCAAACAAGGAATTTATGAGTTCACGGTAATGCCCTTTGGACTTACTAATGCTCCAGCTAAGGGTGAAAGGCTCAATTGATATGAAGGCTGGCTCAATAATTGCACCTTTGGCTAATTAATTTTGCGCCAGCTAAATTCTAGCTAAATTCTGGCTCAAAGGCTAATTAAATTGCGCCGGTTAAATTCTGGCTCAAAGGCTAATTAATTTTTTTCTGGCTAAATTCAGGCGCAATTTCTGATTGGCTGGCGCAATTTTGGTCACGTGACAAAAGGTTGATCAGATAAAATTATTAATTAATTTTACTGATATTAACATTTTAATATATTGTTTTAAAATAGCTATAATTTGGTCAATTTTAATGTTACAGAAATTAAATATATATCATCTTGTAGCTAAGAACCAGATCTTTCGATCTGTCATAGGAATATCATAGTAGAAAATCGCTCCTAGTTACGTAAAATTGATTTGAAATTAAAGTTAAAATTAATTATTTTTAAAAATTTAAAAATAATTATTTAATAAATTTTATAATTGCGCCAGCCAATCAGAATTGCGCCATTATTTAGCCTTTGCGCCAGAATTTAGCCATTGCGCCTGATTGCGCCGTGGCTAAATTCCAGGCTCAATTAGCTAAATTAAATCTGGCTAAATTTCTGGCTCAATTCGTATTGCGCCTACTATCCCTAGCTCCAGCAACCTTCCAACGCCTTATGGACCATGTTTTAAATGATATGTTATATCAAGGAGTTATTGTTTACCTTGATGATATTAATATTTACTCGAAAACTTTTGACGAGTACTTAAATAAATTGGGAAAAGTGTTTCAACGACTACGAGCCGCCGGATTAAAATTGGGACCTGACAAGTGTCACTTCTTACAACCTAAATTGGAATTTCTGGGACACATTATCAGTGGAGATGGAATTATGGCCGACCCCGCAAAAATTAAAAAAGTTAAGAACTTTCCGATACCAACCACCAGGACTAGAGTCCGTAGTTTTTTAGGATTGGCATCCTACTATAGAAAATTTATTAAAGACTTTTCAACAATTGCTCAACCACTCAATAAATTGTTGCGAAAAGACTCCGAATTAGAATGGACCGAGAAGTGTCAGCAATCCTTCGATGCTTTGAAAAGAAAATTAATTACCGAACCAATTTTATCCTATCCTGATTTTACCCAGATCTTCTATTTAACTACCGATGGCTCTGCACAAGGGTTAAGAGCTGTTTTGAGTCAACGCAATGATGAAGGACATGAAAAGGTCATTGCTTACGCTAGTAAAAGTCTTATCGGAGCGCAAAAACAGTATGGCGCAACTGAGCTCGAATGTTTAGCTGTTATTTGGGCAGTTGAACATTTCTATTCTTATTTAGGATTTAAACATTTTGTATTAATAACTGACCATTCCGCATTAAAATGGTTATATTCAAGTGTACCGAAAGGGAGATTGGCGAGATGGATACTACGCTTACAGCCGTATGATTTTGAAGTACAACACAAACCAGGAAAAGAAAATACTAACGCTGATGCGTTATTCCGTCTTTAATTGAACAAATAATTATAAAAGAAATAAATCCGANCGAACCTTCTATTTAACTACCGATGGTTCTGCACAAGGATTAGGAGCTGTCTTAAGTCAACGCAATGATGAAGGACATGAAAAGGTCATTGCTTACGCTAGTAAAAGTCTTATCGGAGCGCAAAAACAGTATGGCGCAACTGAGCTCGAATGTTTAGCTGTTATTTGGGCAGTTGAACATTTCTATTCTTATTTAGGATTTAAACATTTTGTATTAATAACTGACCATTCCGCATTAAAATGGTTATATTCAAGTGTACCGAAAGGGAGATTGGCGAGATGGATACTACGCTTACAGCCGTATGATTTTGAAGTACAACACAAACCAGGAAAAGAAAATACTAACGCTGATGCGTTATTCCGTCTTTAATTGAACAAATAATTATAAAAGAAATAAATCCGACGTAAAATACAATTCGGACCAAGTTGTCGGTGTCTTGGCAAAAACATTTGTTAGAGTTTATTAAAGTAACTAAATCAAGATGGATTTAACCCTATACCAACAATTTTATAATTATTTAAACAACCAAACATTCCCTGAACCCCAATCACCTCGCGAACGTAAACAATTTTTGAATAAAGTAAAACATTTTCAGCTATACAATGGACAGTTATTTAAGAAACCACGGAGAAACAATCAGCAATTCATCAAAGTAATAGGGAGACATGAAATGGAACCCCTGTTATATATGATACATAATCACCCCACATCAGGACATTTAGGCATAGAAGCCATTTATAATCGAGTTAAGGATAAATATTATTGGAATCAAATGTTCGATGACATTAAGGAGTATGTTCAAAGTTGTGACTCTTGCCAAAGGTTTGGAAGACCAAAAAAAACAGAACCTTTACATACCATACCTGTTGGACAACCTTTTGAACAAATTGGGATCGATATCGTAGGACCTTTACCAGTTACCCCACGAGGAAACCGATACATTGTAGTTGCTATGGATTACCTTACAAAATGGCCAGAAGCGAAACCTTTAACGAACGCAACTGCCGAAGCTGTTGCTCAGTTTATTTATAATAAAATTATTTGTCGACATGGTGCCCCGACAGTCTTAATATCGGACCAAGGCACATATTTTAAAAATAAAGTAATTGATGAGTTAAGCGATAAATTTAGGATGGAACATCGCTTTTCATCACCATATCATCCGCAAACTAATGGATTAGTGGAATGTTTTAATCAGACACTTTGTGAAAGTTTAAAGAAAGTCCGAGATCCTATGAATTGGGATAATTATATAATTTCTATATTATTTGCTTATCGGACAAATAAACAAAACACCACTAAATATACTCCATTCTTTCTAAACCATGGAAGAGAAGCCCGATTACCAATTGAAATCGATGATCAACAAGAAATTATTGAATATGATCTTGAAGATACGATCCTGCAACGAGCTTATGAACTAATCAATCAATTACCAGTTCATCAACAAAAAGCTAGAGATAATA
The DNA here is from genome assembly GCA_003547095.1 of Diversispora epigaea. Taxonomy (NCBI): domain Eukaryota; kingdom Fungi; phylum Glomeromycota; class Glomeromycetes; order Diversisporales; family Diversisporaceae; genus Diversispora; species Diversispora epigaea. The sequence goes on along the minus strand of PQFF01000284.1, from coordinate 151,949 downwards.
TCCAGAAATCACAAAAGTCACAGGAACGACGACACTTGGAGAAAATGCCACAGATTGTCAAATATAAGGAAGGTGACAAAGTTTTAATGTATGACTCCCGGTTGGATAAACAATAGTCTGGAAAACTTGATACCTGATGGAAAGGACCATTTACCATAAGTAAATTCTTAGATAAAGGAGCTTATGCCCTGAAAAATCAATTTAATCAACCCTTGAAGGAATTGATACATGCTGATCGACTAAAATTGTATAAAGGTCGTACCACATGGGAGCCACAATTAGTAATAGATAACTCTGTGTAAATTAATAGAAATTAAGTTATCAAAAATAGTGATACTATGCGTAACTTTAATTAATATTTAAACAACAGACTCTCTACTTTTAGAAAACTTAGTCAACATGACACGAAACCAGCGATTTTTAGACAAAATGCATTTATATAAACAAGACCTTTTGAATATTGAAGGAAATGTACCTATCCAACAAATAGACCCATACCGACTTACCGACCCTTGGGAACAGTCCATCGATACAGTATTTCAATTGTTGAGACAAGAAATTATCTATCGTAATCGAATCAAGACATTAATGTATACTTATTATTTAGGAGAGTTATTGAGTTTTAGAACTCTACCTCGAATGTCATGGTTAGATTATGTGCAGCAAAATGATATCTCTGATGAATATTGTTATTACTTGGGAGCAATGAGAACTTATAAAGTGTTTCAGGATGATAGGGAACAAATCTATAGAACCAATTACTTATCTTTGTATGTAATGGCACGAATGAGTAAAAATAACTTCGACAATAATTTTATGCCTTTTGTACAGGCTATTAGAGATATTTCGGTGAATATAAGGTCATAAGAGGACTTATGAATTAATTGGGAGGGTAACTGTTACCGTGGTAATATTAGTGAAGATATTTTATTAATTATTATTATATATTATAACTTATATTATTTATTATTTTGTTATTATATTTTGTTAGTATTTATTTATTTATTTATTTATTTATTTATATACGAAAGACAAATTGATTTACAAATATGTAGTTGTGTAGTGTAACTGTGTCCTGTAATAGATTTACCATAGATAGTAGTAAATTAATATGTAGATCATGTATTACAAGGACCCAAAGGACCCAAAGGACCTAAAGGACCCAAAGGACCTAAAGGACCCAAAGGACCCAAAGGACCTAAAGGACCCAAAGGACCCAAAGGACCCAAAGGACCCAAAGGACCTAAAGGACCTACATCAGGAAATTTTAATAGGCGTAAATTTACGGAAATTTAACATGACGTAAATTTCCGTCATATTACGGGACCTACGGAAATTTTCGAAAATATGACGGAATACTGACGTTAATATAAATTTCCGAAAATTTATCGTGTAATAAAATTTCGAAAATTTTCGGTATAATAAATTTCCGTAATTTAGATATTTCAAAATATTTTCGAAGCTTTTCGAAATAATCTGCTTGTTTTCGTTTCATTTCATTTTATTTTTTCAAAATTTTATATTTTCACGATAAACGTTTATTTTTATTTATTATTATTTATTATAAA